>VWPW01024019.1:17233-32772 GCA_013389825.1 Crypturellus undulatus
CCCCGTGGGACCCCCCCACGCGGGACCCCCCCCTCCCCACTCACCGTGTCCCCGCGGCGCGCGCCCCCCTCCCCGCCCCCACGCGCGCAGGCGCAGCCAATGGGGAGGCGGCGCCGCCCGCCCGCGCTCGCAAATAGCGCCCGGCGCTGACGTCACGCGTCTTAAAGGCGCCGCGCGGGGCCCGGCGGGCGGACGCGGTACCGGTGTCGGTACCGGTAGCGGCGGGGACGGGGTTAAGGCGGCGGCGGGGTGGAGCGACGCGGAGCGGCTGATCCCGCCCCGGGTTTCTCGTCGCTGCCCGGCCCTTCCGCAGGGGTAGCGGTAGCGGTAGCGGCGGCGGCGGTTGGGCCATGCTGATCCCCGGGGTGCTGCCCTTCGTGCGCGGCGTCGACCTCAGCGGCAACGACTTCAAGGTGCGCGGCGAGGCGGGGGGCCCGAGCGCGGCGGGGCCGGCACCTGCCCCCGATCCTGAGGGGGGCTGATCCCGATCCCGGGGGGCTGATCCCGATCCGGGGGGCTGATCCCGATCCCGGGGGGCTGATCCCGATCCCAGCCGCCCCCGTGGGCCTGGCAGCTCCTGGGCCCNTGGGGGGGCTGATCCCGATCCCAGCCGTCCCCGTGGGCCTGGCAGCTCCTGGGCCCTCCTTCCCCCAATGCGATGGGTTCAGGGGGGTCCCGGTTCTCCCCGTGGGGCTGGCAGCGCCTGGGCCCTCCTTCCTCTAATGCGATGGGGTTGGGGGATCCCTTGTGTCCCCCTGCCCCGATACCCCGGTCCCGAGGGATCCCGGTTCTCCCCGTGGGGCTGGCAGCGCCTTTCCCCAATGCGATGGGGTTGGGGGATCCCTTGTGTCCCCCTGCCCCTATGCGCCGGTCCCGGGGGATCCCGGTCCTCCTCTTGGGGCTGGCAGCTCCTGGGCCCTCCTTCCCCTAATGCGATGGGGTTGGGGGATCCCCTGTGTCCCCCTGCCCCTATACCCCGGTCCAGGGGGATCCCGGTTCTCCCCGTGGGGCTGGCAGCTCCTGGGCCCTCCTCCTCGGTGCTGTGAGGAACCCCGTGTCCCTCCTCATCCCCAATCCCCGGTACCGGGGGGGTCCTGCCCTCTCAGCAGCCCCTATAGGGCAGTTGCCCTATGGGGCAAATTGACCCCATAGGGCTGGGGGCAGTGTCCTGCCTGCCCCTTGCCCCATAGAGCCCCATAGGAACCAGGGATTCCCCCATCCCGGGGTGACCACAGCCCCTCAGCGGGATGTTGGTTCCCAGGTCCTGATCCCGCAGCACCGGGCAATCCCAGCTCCTATAGACCCCATGGGACCAGCTCAACCCCACGTGTCCCCATTGAGTGACGGTGGCCCCCAACAACGACCCCATGGATGAGACATTCCAGCTCCCACCGGTGTGTGGGGCCAAGGGGGTGCTCCAGCCTTTTGCCCCTATTTTCTCAGCCCTCTTTTCCCCTCTTTTCCTCGCAGGGCGGCTACTTCCCCGAGCACGTGAAGGCCATGACCAGCCTACGCTGGCTGAAGCTCAACCGCACGGGACTCTGCTACCTGCCCGAGGAGCTCGCTGCCCTCCAGAAGCTGGTGAGGGGACGCAGGGGACACGGGCGCCGTGCCGGGAATCCCAGTGTCTCACAGCCTCATGGCCGGCTGCTCCAGTGTCTAATAATAGGGCGATGAAGCACGGCTGAAATCGGATGCAGGAGCTGGGAGGGGCGGGATTGAGACCGGCTCGTGCTTGGGTTGATCCTGTTTTCTTAAAAAAAAAAACAGACTGAAAATTTTGCTTAGTTTCTCTATCCCCTCACAGGAAGGGTGAAGGTTTGAGTTGGGGAAGAGTAAATTTGGGGGTTGAGTTTTGTTATTTTTGTTTCACTCTCCTTCTCACTAAAAGATACAAAGAGCAGCAACCGGCAGCTGCCTAAGTTGGGTTTGGGAGGGATGAGGTCTCACAGGGGGTATGGGAGGGACGAGGTCTCTCACGGGGGTTTCTCTGTGCAGGAGCATCTGTCCGTGAGCCACAACAGCCTCACCACGCTGCACGGGGAGCTCTCCGGCCTGCCCTGCCTGCGGGTAAGCGCTGGGGCGGTGGCACCAGCAGCCCCCGAGGCGGCTGGGACGAGCAGGGAGATGCTCCGTTGCATCCCCGTGCTCCGGGAGGGCTCCTGCCCCTCTCTGCATTGGGATCTGTGGGCGCATCCCTCCGCCATCCTGTGGCTTGGAGTCCCTGGATCCGCAGGACTCCTGGAGCTGCACAGGACCTTCCTGGCCCTCATTGATCCCAGCCCATCTCTCTCCTTCCCAGGCCATCGTGGCTCGTGCCAACAGCCTGAAGAACTCGGGGGTCCCCGATGACATCTTCCAGCTGGACGACCTTTCGGTGCTGGTACGGCTGGCGCGGGAGGCAGCCGGGCTTCTGGGTCCAGCTCTCCCACCTCGGAGGCACCTTGTTCCCCCAGGGTTTCTTAGGGAAAGGGGCAACAAATGAGGTCCCAGCGCTGCCCAGATCCCTTCAGCTCTCTGGGTCCTGGCTGAAGATGCCTTCCCCACATCCGTAATCCCTTGTTCTGGCGTGCCCAGCCCAGGGGCAGCAGGAGAGCCTGGAGGGGGTGTCTGTGGGCAGGGATGGAGCAAGCCGAGATGCCAGTTGGTCCTTGAGTTGAGGTGGTGGGCGCTGGATTTGGAATCGTCCTTGGGATGGAGGGTGACATCTTTGCTCCTCTGTTTCCCCACAGGACTTGAGCTACAACCAGCTCACAGAGTGCCCCCGGGAGCTGGAGAACGCCAAGAACATGCTGGTCCTCAACCTCGGCCACAACAGGTAGGTCCTGGCCTCCTCCATCCATGGCATCCATCACCCCTCTCTTCTCTCTCCAAGGGGCCACACAGACGTGTGGGGCTACCCTAACCCGCCGTGTCCCTGCAGCATCGAGACCATCCCAAACCAGCTCTTCATCAACCTGACGGACCTGCTCTATCTGGACCTGAGCAACAACAAGCTGGAGAGCCTCCCCCCGCAGATGAGGCGCCTGGTCCATCTCCAGACCCTCATCCTCAATGACAACCCTCTGCTCCATGCGCAGCTCCGGTAAGACCCCGTTTTCTGGGCAGGATGCAGCAGTGCGGGCGTAGGGCAGCATGGAGCAATGCGGTGCCCTGACCCCGCTTCCCGGGGGCTGCGGCTCTATCCCGGGATCCATCTCTTCCCCGGTTCTCCGCGGGCCACAGGCAGCTGCCGGCAATGACAGCGCTGCAGACCCTGCACCTCAGGAACACCCAGCGCACGCAGAGCAACCTGCCCACCAGCCTCGAGGGCCTGGCCAACCTGGCAGGTAGGCTCAGGGCACCCGTCCCCGCGGGGCCACTGTCCCCGCTCTCTGCCAGCCCTGACTTCACCCGCCGCCCTCTCGCTAGACGTGGACCTGTCCTGCAATGAGCTCAGCCGTGTCCCCGAGTGCCTCTACACCCTGAGCAGCCTGCGGCGCCTCAACCTCAGCAGCAACCAGATCTCGGAGCTGTCTCTCTGCATAGACCAGTGGACCCAGCTGGAGACCCTCAACCTGTCCCGCAACCAGCTCACCTCCTTGCCTGTACGTAGCATCCCAGCCTGCGTGTCACGTCTCTGCCTCCACACGGCCTTTCCCTCACCCCACCGTCTCCTTCCTTCCCCAGTCGGCCATCTGCAAGCTGACCAAGCTGAAGAAGATGTACCTGAACTCCAACAAGCTCGATTTTGACGGCATCCCCTCGGGCATCGGCAAGCTCACCAACCTCGAGGAGTTCATGGCAGCCAACAACAACCTGGAGCTCATCCCCGAGAGCCTGTGCAGGTAGGGGAGAGCTTGGCCACCCCGAGGGGTGACGCAGAAGCTTCATCGTGGCACTTGCGTGGCGACGGGTCCTCCAGCATCCCCGGGTGCTGTGTCCAAAGCCTGCCTGGCCTTGCAGTAGCATCTCCCTGCCCTGCAGGTGCTCCAAGCTGAGGAAGCTCGTGCTGAACAAGAACCGCCTGGTGACACTGCCGGAGGCCATTCACTTTCTGACCGACGTGGAGGTGGGAGCCCAGACGTCCCCTCCGCCTCGGGGCTTTGCAGCGCGAGGTCCTTGGGAGGGCTGGGGGGAGCTGAGAGTGGGCTCCTTGGAGCCAAAAAAATGCACTCTGGGATCCAGTTCAGCCCCGTGATACAGTTCAGTCCCAGGCGCGTGATATATTTGGGTTCCCATCCCCTCCACACTTCCCATTCACATCACTCCACACACACTCGACATCACTCCTTGCTCCCACAGTGCTCCGGAGGCCACTGGAGCTGCAGTTTTCCCCAGAGCAAGGCCCGCTCCCGTGTCCCCCTTGGCATTCCCTCGGCATCCCCGCAGAGCGGTGAGGTCTCCCGTGTGTCCTCCGCAGATCCTGGACGTGCGCGAGAACCCCAACCTGGTGATGCCGCCGAAGCCGGCGGACCGCACCTCGGAGTGGTACAACATCGACTTCTCCCTGCAGAACCAGCTGCGCCTGGCGGGTGCCTCCCCGGCCACGGTGGCGGCCGCGGCGGCCGGTGAGCACACGGGGACACGGGTGGGAGCCCCTGTCCCAAGAGGCTGCAACAGGAGCGGGCAGGACAGGGACACATCCTCGAGGGGCGAGGGTGGCAGGTCATGGTCGGGATCCGGATTTGCTGGCTGCGTCTCACATTGTGTCCCCAGGCAGCGGCACCAAGGACCCGCTGGCCCGCAAGATGCGGCTGCGGCGGCGCAAGGACTCGGCCCAGGACGACCAGGCCAAGCAGGTGCTGAAGGGCATGTCGGACGTGGCCCAGGAGAAGAACAAGAAGCTGGAGGTAGGAGCTGGGCAGGGAGGCAGGGGAGCAGCTGCTCCGTGTCCCCGGCCAGTCCCAGCACAGTGACCCGTGCCCATCCACGCAGGAGAACGGGGATGCCAAGGCGCCAGACCTGAAGACGCGCCGCTGGGATCAGGGCCTGGAGAAGCCGCAGCTGGACTACTCGGAGTTCTTCAGCGAGGACGTGGGGCAGCTGCCCGGCCTCTCCGTCTGGCAGATCGAGAACTTCGTGCCCACGCTGGTGGACGAGGCTTTCCACGGCAAGTTCTACGAGGCCGACTGCTACATCGTGCTCAAGGTACCGGCGAGGGCCCAGGGCCCCATTCCGTATCCTGCCACCATGTCCCCAGGCTGTCACCATCGTCCATCTCACGCATTGTCCCTCCCCAGACCTTCCTGGACGAGAACGGCTCCCTGAACTGGGAGATCTACTACTGGATCGGGCAGGAGGCGACGCTGGACAAGAAGGCCTGTTCCGCCATCCACGCCGTCAACCTGCGCAACTACCTGGGGGCCGAGTGCCGCAGCATCCGGGAGGAGATGGGGGACGAGAGCGACGAGTTCCTCCAGGTGAGGCCACCTCAGCCTCCCCCCCAGCCCCCCGACATCCCTCTGCCACCCTGACCCCCTTCCTACCCCCAGGTTTTTGACCACGACATCTCCTACATCGAGGGTGGCACGGCCAGCGGGTTCTTCACTGTTGAGGACACGCACTATGTCACCAGGTGTGGTTGGGGCGAAGGCCGGGGTCCCTCAGGCTGGGGGGAAGCGTGGGGCAGGCAGTGCACACACATCCCTGCTCTGTCTCTCCCCTAGGTTGTACCGCGTCTACGGGAAGAAGAACGTCAAGCTGGAGCCAGTGGCGCTAAAGGGGACATCCCTGGATCCCCGGTGAGCGGAGGTGACAAGGGTTGGGGGACAAGGTGCTGTGGGGCTCAGTGACGACCCTCTGACCACAGCTCTGGGGCAGAAAACAGCGGTGCCAGCTCCTTCCAAACGCAAACCCTGCTTGGGCTGTGAGTGGCACCAGGGGGGTAACCCCCGCAGGCTGTAGTCCCCTGCCCTGCGAGGAGTGGAGTCTGGCAGAGAGGTCACCCCATCTTGAGATATTCCGGGGGACAAACGGTATCCCTCTCACCAACCACCTCCTTGCCCCATTGCACAGGTTTGTCTTCCTCCTGGACCACGGCCTCAACCTCTTGGTGTGGCGGGGGAGCCAGGCCACGCTGAGCAGCACCACCAAGGCCAGGTAGGGCTGCCCGGGGGCATGAGGCAGCACCCGGGGGTGCAGCAGGGATACAGGGCACCCGCTCACCCCTGTATCCGCCTCTGCCGCAGGCTCTTTGCTGAGAAGATCAACAAGAATGAGCGGAAGGGCAAGGCGGAGATCACGCTGCTCACCCAGGGCCAGGAGACCCCTGACTTCTGGGAGGCTCTTGGGGGGCAGCCCGAGGAGATCCGGCCCTGCGTCCCCGACGACTTCCAGCCGCACAAGCCCAAGCTCTACAAGGTGGGGAATCATGGGGCCACGGGAGCCCCCAGGGCTGCTGGAGCCCCCTGGCCTGTCCTCATTCCTGCCCCTCTGCAGGTCGGCCTGGGCCTGGGCTACCTGGAGCTGCCCCAGATCAACTACAAGCTCTCAGTGGAGCACAAGAAGAGGCTGAAGGCCGACCTGATGCCGGAGATGCGCCTGGTAGGGTGGGATAGGGGTGCTCCTAGTCTGACTAGTGACGCTGGCTTTGTGCCCTCTGTGCCACCAGCTGTGCCCTGGGGCAGTAGCTCAGAACGGGATTGCTGCTTCCATCCCATGGGTTGCGGGCAGCAGGTCCCTGCGTTTGTCCCAGCTCTGCTTTGGGAGCAGGGAGGGAATTGTCCAGTCTGGGAAGCGGGTGCCTGAACCCCGCGGGTGGCACCTGCAGCTGCAGAGCCTGCTGGACACCAAGAGCGTCTACATCCTGGACTGCTGGTCCGACGTCTTCATCTGGATCGGGCGCAAGTCGCCGCGGCTGGTGCGGGCGGCGGCGCTGAAGCTGAGCCAGGAGCTGTGCGGCATGTTGCACCGGCCCAAGCACGCCATGGTCACCCGCAACCTCGAGGGCACCGAGTGCCAGGTGAGGCCGCAGCCCCCGCACGCGGGCACAGACCCCGCTGGGGAGTTTTGGCGAGGGGTCGTTACCTGCTGATGCAGCCCCTCGGGCCTCACTGATGCACTGCTGTCACTTCAGGTGTTCAAGTCCAAGTTCAAGAACTGGGACGACGTCCTGCGCGTGGATTACACCCGCAACGCCGAGAACGTGCTGCAGGACAGCGGCCTGGCCGGCAAGGTGCGCAAGGACGCCGCCAAGAAGGACCAGATGAAGGCCGACCTCACGGCGCTCTTCCTGCCCCGCCAGCCCCCCATGCCCCTGAGCGAGGTAGGATCGGGCTCGGGGACCGTCCTCCCCACGGGCTGGTCACGGCGCTGGCCCCAAACTGAGCAGCCCCCGGCTGACGGAGCACGCGGGGCTGCAGGCGGAGCAGCTCATGGAGGAGTGGAACGAGGACCTGGACGGCATGGAGGGCTTCGTGCTGGAAGGCAAGAAATTCGCCCGCCTGCCCGAGGAGGAGTTTGGCCACTTCCACACCCACGACTGCTACGTCTTCCTCTGCAGGTGACACCAGCCCTTCCCTTCGTAGGGGCCACCAGGTGCTCCCGGACTCTATCTCTTTCCTGGGGCTGCCTGGACCCCCAACTGGTCCTGTGCCCCCCATGTCACCCCCCTCTCCCTGCCCTCAGGTACTGGGTGCCAGTGGAGTACGAGGATGAGGAGGAGAAGAAGAAGAAAGGCGAGGGCAAAGGGGAAGAGGATGGTGAGGAAGAGGAGGAGGAGAAGCAGCCCGAGGAGGACTTCCAGTGCATCGTCTACTTCTGGCAGGGCCGCGAGGCCTCCAACATGGGCTGGCTCACCTTCACCTTCAGCCTCCAGAAGAAGTTCGAGAGCCTCTTCCCGGGCAAGCTGGAGGTGACGTCCTGCCCTGCTGGGCTTGGGGGGCAGCATGGGGGTGCCCATGGCCCTGCTGATGCCCGTCCCTCGCCAGGTGGTGCGCATGACCCAGCAGCAGGAGAACCCCAAGTTCCTCTCGCACTTCAAGAGGAGGTTCGTCATCCACCGGGGCAAGCGGAAGGAGCGGGCCAGCCCACCCCAGCCCAGCCTCTACCACATCCGCACCAACGGCGGGGCCCTCTGCACCAGGTGAGAGCCCTGACGGGTGCTCCAGGCCAGGGGGCACCCCTGGGTGCTGCCTACGGCCGCGCTCATGATGCTGCATGGGGCTGTGTTCCAGGTGCATCCAGATCAACACGGATGCGGGGCTGCTCAACTCTGAGTTCTGCTTCATCCTCAAGGTACCCCGGGGCTGGAGCACCCGCTGCTGCCCCTGCTCAACCCCATGTCCCCAGCGGGCAGCCCTGACCCTCTGCTCTGCCCTCACAGGTGCCTTTTGAGAGCACCGACAACCAGGGCATCGTCTACACCTGGGTGGGCCGAGCTGCCGACCCCGATGAGGCCAAGCTGGCCGAGGACATCATGAACCACATGTTTGACGACTCCTACAGCAAGCAGGTGAGCGGGGCTGCGAGGGGAAGGGGCTGCCCCGCACGGCCGCGGCGCAACGGAGTTTGGGCACCGTCTCACCTGGATGCAGGAGCTATTGGCATTGGGGGAGAGAGCTGCTCCTTGGGCCTTGGTGATGGGGCTCAGGCCTGCTCCTGCCCTCGCAGGTCATCAACGAGGGAGAGGAGCCCGAGAACTTCTTCTGGGTTGGCATCGGCAGCCAGAAGCCCTACGATGAGGATGCCGAGTACATGAAGCACTCCCGGCTCTTCAGGTGGGTCCCCTGGATTAGCTTGGGGCTAATCCAAGCCATTCCCATTCCCATAGCAAAGTCTTAAAACCTTTGTGTCCTGGATTTCCCTTTTCTCCTGCCTGACCGCACTGGCTCTCCCTGCAGGTGCTCCAACGAGAAGGGCTATTTCTCCGTGTCGGAGAAGTGCTCGGATTTCTGCCAGGACGACCTGGCTGACGACGACATCATGTTGCTGGACAACGGGCGGGAGGTGAGGCCGGGCGCGAGACCGCCCCGACGCCGCTGCCGGCACCGGCTCCGTGGCTGACCCCGGCCCCACGCTTGAATCCCCCAGGTCTACATGTGGGTCGGGACCCAGACCAGCCAGGTGGAGATCAAGCTGAGCCTCAAAGCGTGCCAGGTAGGACCCGCACCACATCTGGGCACCGCCGCCTCCCCTCAGGGGCCCGAACCCTCCTTGAGTGGGGCAGGGAGCTCCCATCCCGCCCCACGCATGGGGGGCAGAGCTCCGGGGAGGGCCAGGGCTGCCGTGCCAACGCCGCGGTGCTCCGTGCCAGGTCTACATCCAGCACATGCGCTCCAAGGACCCCGCGCGGCCCCGCAAGCTGCGCCTGGTGCGCAAGGGCAACGAGCCCTGGCCCTTCACGCGCTGCTTCCACGCCTGGAGCGTCTTCCGCAAGCCGCCAGCCTAAGGCCACGGGGCGCCCACGCGGCCGCCAGCATCGCTTAGCCGCCGGCCAGGACGTCGGGAAGCGCTGAGGCGAGGGAAGGTGCTGGGAATGCCCCATTCCGCGTGCCCGCGCCCCCGGCACGGAGCCCAGCTTGGCCCCTTCCCTGGCGTGGGGACGAGGTGGCTTCTGTTGCAGAGAGGCCTCTGCCTCGAGCTGGGCTGGGACCTTGTGCCGGGGGCAGGAGCCCTTCCCAGGGCAGGACGGGGACGGCCGCTTTGCTTAAGAGCAGTGCGGGGCTGGGACTGACCTGCAGGGCCCCCGTCTCTACCCGATCAATAAATGCTGCACTTGCCACCACACACTGGGCTCCGACTGCATCCATCCTCAGTCCTGCAGTGCTCCGGACAGGTCCAGGGCTGTCCCCCAACTAGGGACCCATCCTGCCCCAGCTGGGGACCCCCAGGACCCCTCCTGCCCCTCTGTCCCCAACAGCAGCAGCCTCCAGCCCTCGGCCCCAGCGCCCGGGGCTGAGGCTCCCCGGCCAGCGGCAGCCTCAGGGGTTGATATTAAATGCTTTATTTTCAATATTAAAAACCAGTATTTTTAATAACTAAACAATGCTAAATTCATCTTACCAAAAAAAAAAAAAAAAAAAGGGAGGGAAGTGGGGGAAGAAGGGGGGTGGTTCTACCAGGGACACTACGACCCCGGCCGGCAGCGAGGGGGGCCCGGGACAGCGCTGTCCCTCCCGGCCCCCCGGCCGCACACGTACCGCAAGAGAGCCCCGGGGGGCAGAAGGGGACCCGGGGGTCCCACAGGCGCGAGGCTGAGCCCAGAGCGCCGAGGGACGGTCACCACGGGCCGAGGGACAGCGCCAGCGTCACCGCGGCCCCTGCCAGGACAGGGCCGGGCTGTGGGCGCCCAGGGGGGATTTGGCACCAGTGAGAGCCCCGAGTGGGGCAGGGGGAGGGAGAGGGGCCCGGCCGCCCCCAGGGCAGCCCCGGGCGCTCCTCCCTGTGCCCCGCAGTGAGATCCCATCCCAAACCCACCCGCGGCAGGAATTAGTGCTGGGAAGGAGCAGCAGGCACAGAGCCCAGCCTGGGGAATAGCCCTTGGAGAAGCCGCCAAGAAAAAGGCCACCTGTGACCCACCCTGCCCTGCGCCCTCCCGGGGCCGCTCGGGCACTTGTGCCCCCAGGGGACCGGGAGAGGGGACAGTGCCCGTTCCGGAGCCCCTTGGCGCGTGCACAGGGATCGGGGCTGTAAACTGCAGGGCGCCGCACGTGTAAACAGAGACGAGGGTGCAGGGCACCGGCCTCCCTCCGCTTCCAGCCTCCCCGTGGAGCCGGGAAGCAGCAGCCCCTGCGAACGGGGCTCTGCAGCGGGGCACAAGATACACTCGACGGTATAAAAAAAAAATATAGATCTTCCCCGGGAAGAGCTTGTGCGACGGGGCCCCTGGGCGAGGGCCCCGCGGATCGGGACCCGCCGGCTCCGGGGCCGGTCGGCGGAGGCCGAGAGGGAGCGCGGGGAAGGAAGGTGCCGGAGCCGGAGCCGCGGCCAGAGCGGCTGTTAGAGGAGACGAGTCTACGTTACGCGGAGGGGCGCGGGGGAGAGTCCAGTCGAGTGGCGCGTCCCGGGAATCCAAGTACGGAGAGGGGCTGCGGAGGCCTTGGGCGATCCCTGCAGGTGATGGAGCCGCTGAGGCAGCCGGATCCGGGCTCCGGAGCCCCTTCCAGGGGGAAGGCTGGGGCAGGGACCCAGCGGCCCCTGGACCTGCCTCTGCCTTCCCTGCTGCCTCCCCACTCGCAGCTCCGGGGCCTGGGAGCATCCCAGGGTCGACCGGGAACTGGGAGCACAACCCGGAGCAGCGCAGAGCTCCCCACACCACCCTGCGCCGCGAGGGACATGGCAGCAGGACCGGCTTCACGGTGTCCCCCAGGGTCACCCAGCAAGGCCAGCAGCCCCGCACGCACCTCACTTGATGAGGATCCCCGCGGGCCGGGCCTCGTCCTCGCTCGCGTTCCGCAGGTTCCGCTCCGCTTCCTCCGAGGCCCTATGGGCAGAGGCTGCTGCGACGCCCGGCCGCTTCCTCAGGGCAGGTTGGGCACCGCCAGCACCGGGGTCCCAGCAGAGGAGCAGCCCTGGGGCTGCAGAGACCCCGCGCGCTCGCCACACTTACGGCAGGAAATCCTTCACTTCCTCCACGGTGATGTCCCCGGTGGTGTCCAGCGGGTTCTCCATGCTGCTGTTCGGGGAGTCCATGGGGCCGGGGGAGAAGGCTGCCGGCGGCTCCTCGGGGGACCCTGCGGCCACAGGGACAGCGGGGCTGGTGACGCCCCCCTGTGCCAGCCCGTCCGACCCCCGAGGAGGCTGCGCCCCGTCGGGGTGTCCCTGCAGCCAACTCCGGGCAGGGGATGGAGCCGCGAGACGCAGCGTCACTCACGGTCGCTGTCGGCCAGGGAGTGATTGGCCTCGGGGCTGTGGGGGACGTGGGTGCCGTTCGCCTGGGGCAGCTTCGGCGTCGCCGTGAGGTTGTTGCTGGAGATAAAACAAAGGAGTTTTATTAGTGACGGGGCCCCCACTCAGGGGAGGCCACCGACCCCTATGTATTTGGGTGCTTCCCCACGCCGAGAGGGGAGGCAAACATCCCTTGAGCTGCCTCAAACCCCAGCGAGTCCTGCAGCCCGTCAGGACCCCAACCCACCTGAGACAGGAGGTGTCCTGGAGCCTGGAGACCTCCAGGGAGCACACAGGCTCTGTCACGTTCCTGGAGCTCAGGGAGAAGCGTTCAAATTCCGATGGTGAGATCAGGTAGAAACCTGGAGGAGGCAGAGAGCGTCAGGGACCCCCCCGTCGGGCTGCAGAGCAGGGGGCAGAGCAAGACCAAGGGGTCAGGCAGAGCCTGGAGATGACACCCAGCCCGAGACGGGCGTCCCGCCACAGCCAGGTGGCCCCCGTGTCCCCTCACCTTGGCCGTGCTTGGTGAAGACGCAGGAGGCGATGCCGCTGATGTCCTCCTTGCGGATGCAGCCGTAGTGCACCTGGGGCCGCAGGCCGGGCACCGTGAAGATGTGGATGTCGCCCAGGTTGGTGAGGCAGGCCAAGCAGTTCTCCGTGCGCTCCTCCGAGGTGGCGCTGGCGAAGCTCACCAGGGCCACCTTGCGCACCCGGCAGCCCTCGTGCGCCGTCAGCTTGAACTTGGTCTTGGCGCTCACCTTGGGCAGCGTGAACACCTGGGGCGGCAGAGAGGAACCGGCCCGTCACCCCCACCGGGACACCAGCCCTGGATGGGACACCCAGAGGACACGGAGAATAGAAACCCGCTGGGCTTCACGTGGCATCAGAGCAGCCCCGGGGCACTCTCAGCAAAGGGCCGCGTGGTCCCCAAAGAGCCAGCACGCCTGGCAGGAGCACTCAACGGAGCAGTCTGGGCAATGACCCATTTAGTTTCCTCCAGTTTCTGCTTTCCTGAATCTCCCTCTGCGCACGGAGGATGCCCGGAGCAGATCGGGATGCATCACAGTGGTGCAAGGGGGGCCAGGAATGGTGCCATCCCATCGGCGAGCCCGGTCCCTGCGCTCACCTTGAACTGCTCCTCCGAGGAGATGAGCATGGAGTGGCTGCCCTGCATGTCCGGGGCTTTGGCCAAGTCCCGTGACACCTCGTAGGGCTCGGGCAGGGGGTTGCCCCGGCCGTCCAGTACGGCGATGGCCACCACGGGCGCCCGGTGCATGAGCTGGATCTCCTTGCCCAGCACGGCCTCCACCGCGCGCTCCGAGAACTTCTCCTGCGACGGCACCTCCAGCGCGTAGGCGAACACGGAGCCCGAGTTGGTCCCTGCCCACATGGTGGGGCCGTGATGGGCCGCTGCGGGGACGGGAGCGAGAGCAGCAGCATGAGAAACCGGCCGCCCCAGCGGGCAAAGACCCATCCCGGGGGCTCATCCCGAAGCAGCTTTGGCAGAGCGGAGACCGGAGGGTGACAACAGCGAGAGGAGCAGGAGGGGCAGCCGCGGGCCTCACCGTCTCGCAGGAAGGTGTCGGCGAAGTAGAGGCAGCGCACGACGCCCGAGAGCGAGTCGTCGGCCGAGCGCGGCTCGATGCGCCGCTGCACGGGCGTCATCTCCACCTCGGGCGGCCCGGCCTGCTCGGCCAGCTGCGCGTTGGCCTCCTGCACCTGCGGGGAGGCAGCGGCTCAGCCCGGCGCTGCGAGAGCCGGTTTTACCCGTGCTCAAAGCAAGCGGCTCGGTGTGGTTCACACCTCGCCTTTGGGTGCAGCCCACCAGGTGCCCTGGCCCCATCCTGCTGCATGGCAAAAGAGCCCAGTGCAAGGAGCAGTGACGGCTGTGCCACAACGGCCAGGGCACAGGACCCGTGGGGCCAGGGACCGCGTGGGGCTGGCCCTGCTCTCTGCCCACCTTGCTGGACGGGCTGTTGGCGGTGACCCTCTTCTTGCCCGACACGCGGCTCTTGCGGATGCGGCGGAAGGACTGACGCAGGGACTTCTTGAGGGACTTCACGCGGGACAGGGGGCCCTCCATGGCCAGGGAGTCGTTGGGGTGCAGCGTGCACCTGCGGGCACACAGAGCGCTCAGCACACACAGGGCTCGGCCCCCAACCCGGGCACTACCAGGGTCTGGCACAGCGCCGGTCGGCACCGAGCACCGTTCCACCGGCACCACTCACCGGGCCAGCACCGCGCTGCGTCTGTAGTAGTCGAAGAGGCCGAAGCCGTGGCTGGTGCCGAAGGCCACGAGGTTCCACTCGGCGTGGAGCGTCACGGCCGTGACGGCGGCGGGCGGCACGCACTGCACCAGCACGCTGGGCTGGAAGCCAGGCGCGAAGGCCACGGGGCCGTTCTTGGGCGCCAACCGGTCGTGGCCCTTCCAGGTGAAGCCCTCGCGGTCCTGCAGCAGGTCGACCGTGGCCACGCTGACGGCGTGCTCCGAGCGCTCGTCGCTCAGCTCCATGACCAGCACCTGCAGCGGGACGGGGATGGGAAGGCGCCCGGCACGTGTCCCACGCACCCTAGCACTGCCCAGCGCTGCCAGCGGGTGACTGGGGCTCCCTGCAGCGATTTGATTCTGCCTACGTGCAAGGGGTGGTCGGGACGTGCTCTGACAGTGCCACCCTGGGGACAGCAGCTGGCTCTTGCTGCAGGCCAGCGATAAACGCTGAGCTGGGAGCCAAACTAATGCCCTTCAAGGATGGGCACTGCTTCACCGAGGTGGGCAGAGCCCTATGTGCCTCTGTGCCCCATCTTGGCTCTGCACGGAGCTCAGAAGTGCCAAGCACGGCCAGGCAGGGGTGCCAGGCAGCTCCCAGCTCCGTCCCCGTCCCCTCCGGCAGCCCAGGCGCCGCCGAGCGCTCCTACCTGCCCGGCAGTGCCAGCCACCACCATCCTGGCCGAGTACTTGCAGAGCGCGATCTTCTGCACGCCCAGGCGCGGGTCGTCGCTGTAGGGATCAAAGCAGCCGACCTGCGGGCGACAGCGGCAGCGGAGCCTTCGCGCTGCCCCTCCGCGCCGGCCCCGTCCCACCGCCGGCCCCCGGCACCGAGGGACTCGCAGCTGGGACGCTGCGGCCCTGCGGGCTCGGTGCCCGGCGCGGAGTCACCCCGCAGCGCCCCGGATCTGCACGACGGGATGAGCACAACAAGGGCCCCTTGTGTCCACGCTGGGCATCAGGTGGCAGCTGTCCCCTGGCGAAGGGGACACGTCCCCCGGAGCGCAGCTGGGACGGCTCCTGCGCGCTCATCCCCCATCCCCTTGCGCTGTCCCCGCTCCGGGTTTGTCCCCGCGGTGCCAGCCGCCGCGGCGGGCGGGCACGTTACCTTGCGGAAGGGCGGCCACTCCTCCTCGCCCGCCTGGTTGAGGCTGTCGTTGTGCTCGCAGTCCGTCTGGAAGATGTTGGCGGTGCCCAGCTTGTAGAGCGGCTTCAGGGACACCCCCGAGGCGTCCCAGAAGCGCACGGTGCCGTCCTCGTGCCTGGGGACGCGAGGGAGGCCGCGTTAGCGCCGTCCCCGACATCTGCGGGGCTCACAAGACGCGCCTGTGCGCGGGCGCCGCGAGGGGGGAGCGCGCACAAAGGGCCGGCAGGAAGGGGGGGAAAAAGAATCCAGCGGGTGACGCATTCCTGCCCGGCTGCCAAGCCAAACAAGAGGGATTGTCACAGCCCACCCAACAATAGC
>VWPW01024020.1:0-12250 GCA_013389825.1 Crypturellus undulatus
TCCTCTGGGGTTTCTCATAACACTGGTTGTTGGGTGGGCTGCAAGAAATCTGTTTCCTGGGTAGTGGGAATCCCTATCTGCTCAGCTGTAAGTTGAGCTATGTGGTCTCCCTGTGCACATCGCAGGGGCTGGGATTTGGTGTAATGGATCACAACCTTCATCTCCTCAAGGTAGTTCTATTCAGTGACTCCTGCCTTGATGTCCATCCCCAGAGAGCTAAAGTATTACAGGGCACCACATGACCATAAAACTCTTGTGGTATGATTGATGTCCAACCCCTTACTCGCAAGATGACGGCTCTCTGATTCTAGAGATATTTCTTTGTGTGGTAGGCATAGATCCAATCTGCACTCGCAGGCATGACTTGCCTGAGGAGGTAGAGTTGCAGGTGCAACTGTTGCACTTGAAGCACACATGACCACTCAATGCCCTTTGAAATCATAGAATCATAGAAATGAGCATACAGGGTAGAGACACGGTAGGCAGTCACTGAGTCAGGCAGTTACCTGACGAATGTTTTTGCTCCAATATATGAGGATACCAGTAGAGGACAGTTTGCACAGCTGCTCTTTGAGTAGCCCGTTCATTCACTTTATCAATCCTGCACTTTACAGAAGGTAGGGTATGTGATCTGTCCAGGCTATTCCTCACTCTCTGGCCCAATTTAAAGTATAATTCCCTGTAAAATGACTACCCTCATCACTTTGGACTTCACTTTGAACCGTACAACCCAAGTAAGTTTTCTAATGCCTCCATGGTGTGAGCCAGGGTATCTGTGGGGCAGGAATGGGTGTACAATAGATCAGAGCAGGTATCTATAGCAGTCAGGACATATCATAGAATCATAGAATGCCTAAGGTTGGAAGGGACCTCTAGAGGTCATCTAGTCCAACCTCCCTGCTCAAGCAGGGACACTTAGAGCACGGAGCACAGGGTGGCATCCAGGCGGGTTTTGAAGATCTCCAGAGAAGGAGACTCCACAACCTCTCTTGGCAGCCTGTTCCAGGGCTATGTCACCCTCACAGTAGAGAAGTTCTTCCTCATATGGAGGTGGAACTTCCTGTTTTTCAACTTACACCCGTTACCCCTTGTCCTGTCACTGGCCACCACTGAGAAGAGTCTGGCCCCATCCTCCCTACAATCACCCCTCAGGTACTTGAACATGTTGATCAAATCTCCTCTCAGCCTTCTCTTCTCCAGACTAAACAGGCCCAGTTCGCTTATTCTTTCCTCATACGACAAATGCTCCAGTCCCTTAATCATCTTCATGGCTCTCCGCTGGACCCTCACTAGAAGCTCAATATGTCCTTCTTGAACTGGGGAGCCCAGAACTGCAAACAATACTCCAGGTGTGACCTCACCAGAGCTGAGTAGAGGGGCAGGATCCCCTCCCTCGACCTGCTGGCAACACTCCTCCTGATGCAGGCCAGGATCCCATTTGCCTTCTTGGTCACAAGGGCACATTGCTGACTCATGGTTAGCCTGTTGTCAACCAGGACTCCCAAATACCTCTCTGCGGAGCCGCTTTCCAACAGGTCAACCCCTAGTCTGTACTGGGGCCTGGGGTTATTCCTCCCCAGGTGCAGGACCCTGCACTTCTTGTTGAAGTTCATGAGGTTCCTCTCTGCCCAACTCTCCATCCTGTCTAGGTCTCTCTGAATAGCAGCACAGCCCTCTGGAGTGTTGGCCACTCCATCCAGTTTGGTGTCATCTGCAAACTTGCTGAGGGTGCACTCTGTGCCCTCGTCCAAGTCATTGATGAACAAGTTGAACAGCTCTGGGCCCAGTACTGACCCTTGCAGGACACCACTGGCCACAGGCCTCCAACCAGACTCAGCCACATTTATCACCACCCTCTGGGCTCTGCCATCGAGCCAGTCCTCAATCCGCTTCACAGTCCGCTCATCCAGTCCACACTTCCTAAGCTTCCCTGTGAGGATGTTATGGGAGATGGTGTTGAAAGCCTTGCTGAAGTCAAGGTAGACAACATCCACAGCTCTCCCATTGTCCATCCAGCTGGTTTCCTCATCATAGAAGGCTATCAATAAGGTTCGTCAGACATGACTTCCCCTTGGTGAATCCATGCTGACTATTCCTGAACAATTTATTTTCCTTGAGAAGGAAAGAGATGGTTTCTAGGATGAGCTGCTCCATCACCTTTCCAGGGACAGAGGTGAGGCCGACCAGGCTGTAGTTTCCCATCTCCTCCCTCTTGCCTTTTTGAAGGATACCCTTTTTGAAGACTGGACTGATGTTGCTTTCTTCCAGTCCTCTGACACCTCCCCTGCTCTCCATGACCTCTCAAAGATGATGGAGAACAGCTGAGCAATGACCTCTGCCAGTTCCTTCTGCACTCTTGGGTGCATCCCATCTGGGCCTATAGATTTATGGGTGTGCAGTTTGCCTAAATAATTCCTAACCCAATCCTCCTCGACCATTGGAAAGTCCTCCTCTCTCACGGTTCTCTCTCTTGTCTCCAGGCTCAGTACATGGGGACTGATCTTAGCAGTAAAGACTGAGGCAAAGAAGGCATTTAGTAACTCTACTTTCTCTGCATCCTTCATTACCAAGGCACCCTCCCCATTCAGCAGCGGACTAACATTTTCCCTAGTCTTCTTGCTGCTGATGTATTTGTAGAAGCCCTTTATGTTGCCCCTGACATCTTTTGCTAAGTCTAATTCCTAATTGCATACCTGCATTCTCTGACAATGTTCCTATATTCTTCCCATATGCCCTGGCCCTTCTTCCACATTATTTATGTGCTCTTTTTCTCATCGAGTTTGCCCAACAGCTCCTTGCCCATCTACGCAGGTCTCCTGCCCGCCTTGCCCAACTTCTTTCATATAGGAATGCACTGATTCTGAGCTTGGAGAAAGCGGTGCTTGAATAGTAGCCAACTTTCCTGGATCCCCTTTCCTTCTAGAACCCTTGTCCAGGGGATTCCTCCAAGGAGCTCCCTGAAGAGGTCAAAGTTGGCTCTCTTGAAGTCCAGGGTTACAATCCTACTTCTTGTTCATCTTCCTCCTCGCAGGATTGTGAATTCCAACATCTCATGGTCACTGTAGCCAAGACTGCCCCAAATCTTCACATTTCCCACTAGACCATCTCTGTTTGTTAGTATCAGGTCTAGCAGCACCTCTCCCCTCGTTGGCATGTATTGAAGATGGAAATTTCTATGATCTGTAGCGTCATAAAAATCTCCTGTGGGAAGCAGAGGCCAGACCTTGAGAAAGAAGATGTTTGCCTGCCTAGGCTGAGCAATAAGGAGCATGGATGCAGCTGCTCAGCCCGGTTCACAGGCAGCCCCCTCCGAAAACCTGTTGAAGCTGGTCGCTCGACCGAGCTCGTAGCCAACTTAACCGACTAGCTTTGGAGGTCAAACACCCGGAAATGAGGAAGAAGAGGAGGAAGGCAGGACCCTCGAATTGAGGGCTTGGATCCCCGACTGGCATGCATGCCTGTGCACCCAGCGGGGAGAGTTGTGCAACTGAAGGCAGAGTTTGTCCGCCCCCCCGGCCTGCCTCCTGGGTCGTACTGACCCTACGTGCCAGGATGCACCATGCATAAAAGAGGACAGTGAGGAGAGATGGGGGGCAAAGTGAAACTCCTAACTCTGAGGCCTCCGCTGTCTCCTCAGGAGCTGGTCAGCAGCTCTCTCTCTGATCTGCCAGGTAGAGAGGATGTTTGAGTCCAGTATCCTGCCGGCAGGTATCACCTCATGAGTAGTTATCCATTCTTTGCTTCTTTTATGTGCTTTCACCTGAATAAATGCTCCATGTGGTCACCTCATCCTGGTGTGATTATTGTCGAATCCTGAGCGCATCTGGAACAGGCTCATCAACCACCTGCATCAAGAAGTTATCTGAAATGTTCTGCAGGAACCTCCTGGACTGTCTGCTCCTAACTGTGTGATTATCCCAGCAGACATCAGGGTGGTTGAAGTCCCCCATAAGGACCAGGGCGTGGGATCGTGAGGCTTCTTGCAGCTGCCTATAGAAGGCCTCATCCGCTTCCTCTCCCTGGTCAGGAGGTCTGTAGTAAACTCCCACCACAGCGTCGCCCCTATTGTCCTACCCTTTAATCCTCACCCACAGACTCTCCACTCGCGCTTCCTCCTGTAAGAGACTGTTATGGATTGTGTTTGTCTGGACATTGTTGACACACCATTTACCTGAACAATGCCCTGGCATCTTGTCTCTGGGAAGGTTCTCACCATTTGCACCTCTTAACCTCGGCATCTTGTGTCTGGGAAGACTGTAATATCAACTATCTACTTGGCATCAGCATGCTGTCTCCGGGAAGATCAGCTCATTCTCTGCAGTGCTCACCAAAGACATTTGCATTCAAATTGAGGGTGAAGAAGAATACAAAAAGCATACAGCAGGTAGGACAGGAACAACAGGTACCAGAAGACTTCAAGAAAACGGGAGGACTCTTTGAAAAGGGGGGCATAAAAGGAGCACGTATTTCCCCCCCCCGCCCCCTCCAGGGGTGTGCACGGCTTTCTTCCTCTGAACATCACCTGCACCTGCGTGCACGACCTTCTGCTTCTGAACATCACCTGCACTGAGATGCACTGCTTCTTTCCCTGAACATCACTCGCACTGAGGTGTGCACATCACCTGCACTGAGGCACCAAGGCACCTGTACCTGCATCGAAGCGGAGCCAACAACACTTAGACAGACTGGTGGTGGTGGTAACTATAATCTTGTTGCATCTCTCCCGCTTGCTTGCTTATCCTTCTTTTTCCCTTCTTCTTCTCTCTGCCGTATTGTGCTTATGAGAATAAAACTAACAAGGTTGTATGGCATTTGACCCTATTTGTGTCCTAATCTCGCTCTTGGGATCGTATCGAAACCTCCTCGGCAGTGGATCGGGACACGTCCTCCCCTATGTGGAGCTCTGTACCTTCCAGCTGCTCTCTCATGTAAAGAGCAGCTCCGCCACCTTGCCTTCCTGGCCTGTCCTTCCTAAAAACCTGAAGCCATCCATAGCCATGTTCCAGTCATGAGAGCTGTCCCATAATGTCTCAGTAATTGCAATGAGATCATGGCCCTGCAATCGCATACGCATCTCCAGTTCGGCTTGTTTATTCCCCATGCTGTGTGCGTTTACATAGAGGCATTTGAGCTGGGCACCCAATGTCCCTCTCTTTCTAGCTGGGGCAGCTGGAACTTGACCATGCGGGCCTTCAGAAAGTCTCTTGTTTTTCCCATCTTGCCTCTTCAGGCTTAGTGCACCCTTCACAGGCTATGGAGTTAGGCGGTTGTGAGTGGCGTGGCAGGACATCGTCTACCCCATATTCTACTTCCTTGATGATACCCCCCCTCCCCCCTTCAAATCTAGTTTAAAGCCCTCTCGATGAGCCCTGCTAGCTCATGTCCCAGGACTCTCTTCCCCTTTTGAGAAAGATGGATCCCATTAGATTCCATCATGCCTACCGCTGTGTAAGGCTTCCTGTTACTGAAGAAACCAAAGTTGTGGCGATGGCATCAGCCATGGAGCCACGTGTTAATGAAGCATGTCCTGCTATTTCTTTCTATATTGCTGTCATCACTGGGAAGAATGGAAGAGAATATGACCCGTGAGCCTGAGTTCCTAATTGTCTGCCCCAGTTCCTTAAAGTCCCTTTTGATTGCCCTCAGGCTCCCTGTTGCTGCTTCTTCTCCTAATCATCAATGATCAGTGATGATCAGATCAGATCAATGGCATCTGTCATGGTCAGCAAGAGGTAACTTTCCAACAGCAACATACAGATGCTAGCATGATAACCTGTTGATGGGAGGACAGAAAGGTGTGGTATTGCCTTCAGGAAGAAGTAGAACAGTGGTAGAAATGTGCCAGGACATTTTTTTCCTTTTGAGGAGTTAGCATCCATACACTGTCTAAAGAGTTTTTTGAGGGTGTTTGCCAAACTCGAGGCACTCTGTTACAGTGGATCAGAATTCCTCATAGTATTGGTACCTTGGTCTCTATATTTCTTTTGGCATACCCTAAGTATGTTAGTATGTTTAGTTGCTACAGTAAAGGATTGATTTGCATGGGAGGTGGGATATGCATATGTAAGGCCTGTGTAAGTGTCTACAACACTTAATGCATACATTCATTCCTGTGAGGGGGAGCAATGGGTCTACATAATCTACTTGTCGGATTGCAAAGGGTTATTCGCCTCACTTGATGCAACTGTATGTGCTGGTGAAAGGCATTTTTGCTATCTTCATACAAACAGGGGAGTTTTAGCACATGCTGCTAGTGCTAATAGGGGATGGCTTGTGATAGATCCCAAGCATGAACTGTGATGGGGCCACAATGTTCATGAGTTTGCCAAACTTGCTTTATCTCTGAGGGAGTTGCCATCTTATCCACTGCTGTATTATGCTGAATTTCAAGGGTCTCCTCTTACTGATGGGTATCAATGTGTATCACAGACACCACATTAGTTTGCACAATGACTCAAATCCTTTCCCACATGGGGCTCCTCCAGAGTTCCTTATCATGTATCTTCTAGTGTACAGCAGCCCATGTTGGCAACCAGGTTCGCAGAACCTTATATGTTACCCAGCTATCCGTATAGAGGTAGGATGCATCTCCTTCCTCAAGAGCTATAGCTGCAGCCTTTAATTCAGTCCACTGACTTCAGTATCCCATTCCTAAAGAAAAACAGATAGTATCCGTGGCAGGATTATATGCTACAGAGCACCACACTTGCTCTTGTGACTCTGGGATTCGCTTTGTGCCTTTCAGTTTCCTTTGGGATTCTTCTGGCCCTTTTCTTGCCCCATTGGGATTCTTCTAGCCTTTTTCTTGCCCCTATCAGATCCTTCTTCATAGAATCATAGAATCATAGAATCATAGAATGCCTAAGGTTGGAAGGGACCTCTAGAGGTCATCTAGTCCAACCCCCCTGCACACGCATGGCCACCTAGAGCACCTGGCACAGGACTGCATCCAAGCGGGTCTTGAAGATCTCCAGAGAAGGAGACTCCACAACCTCTCGGGGCAGCCTGTTCCAGTGCTCTGTCACCCTCACTGTCAAAAAGTTCTTCCTTAAGTTCCTGTGGAACTTTTTATTGCCCTCTTCTTGCTCCTTTTGGATACTTCTTGCCCTCTGCTTGCCCCTTTCAGACTCTTCTTGCCCCTTTCGGACTCTTTCTGCTCTCTTCTTGCTCCTTTTTGATTCCTCTTCCTCTCTTCTTGCTCCTGTCAGTTTATTCTTGCTCACATCCTGCTCCTTTCAAACTTTTCCTGCTCTCTTCTTGATCCTTTTGGAGTTTTCCTGCCTTCTTCTTCTTTTCTGATGCTTCTTGCTCTCTTCTTTCCCTTTCTAATTCTCCTTACCCCTTTCGGATTGAATTTGCTTGCTCCTTGAGCCTTTCATATTCCTCTATCATCTCACTTCTTGCTCCTTTTGGATACTTCTTGCTCCTTTCAGATGCTTCTTGTTCTTTTCTTTCCCTTTTGGATTTGCTTTGCACCTTTCGTATTCCTTTTGTTTGCTTCTTTTGCCTTTCATATTCCTTTTGGATTCTTTTCCCCCCTTTAGGATTCTTCTTGTCTCTTTGGGATTCTTGCCCTCTTAATGTCCCTATGGGATTCTACTTACATTCTTCTTCCTGCTTTTGGATATTTCTTGCCCTCTTCTTGCTCTTTAAGGACTCTTCTCACTCTCTTCTTGCTCCTTTCAGACTCTTCTTGCTCCCTTCGGGCTCTTCTTGCTCCTTTCGGATGCTACTTGTTCCTTTCAGATGCTTCTTGCTCTCTTCTTTCCCTTACTGGGTTCTGCTTGCCCTCTTCTTGCGCCTTTCAGATTCATCTTGTGCCTTTCAGAATCCTCTTGCTCGTTTCTTGTGCCTTTCTTATTCCATTTGGATTCTTGCACTTTTTGGATTCTTCTTGCCCCTATGGGATTATTCTTGCCCTCTTGTTGCTCTTTTCAGATTCTTCTTGCCTCTTTCCGAAACTTCCTGCTCTCTTCTTGCTCCTTCTGAATTCCTCTTGCTCTCTTCTTACTCCTGTCAATTTCTTCTTGCTCTCTTCCTGCTCCTTTTGGATCCTTCTTGCTTTCTTCTTGCTCCTTTTGGATGCTGCTGGCTCCTTTTGGATGCTGCTTACTCTCTTCTTGTCCTTTTAAATTCTGCTTGCCCCTTTCAGATCCTGCTTGCCCTCTTCTTGTGCCTTTCAGATGCACCTTGAGCCTTTCGGATTCCTCTTGCTTGCTTCTTGTGCCTTTCATATTCCTTTTGGATTCTTTTTATCTCTCTGGGATTCTTCTTGCCCCTACAGGATTATACTTGCCTTCTTTTTGCTTCTTTTAGATGTTTCCTCCTCTCCTCTTGCTCCTTCTGAATGTTTCTTGCTCCTTTTGGAAACTTCCTGCTCTATTCTTGCCCCTTAAGGATTCTTCCTGCTTTCTTATTGCTCCTTTCAAACCCTTCTTCCTTTCCTCCTGCTCCTTTCAGACTCTTCTTGCTCTCTTCAGATGCTTCTTGCTCTCTTTCCCCTTTTGGATGCTTCTTGCTCCTTTTGGACTCCTCCTGCTCTCCTCTTGCTCCTTAAGATCTCTTTCTGTTCTCTTCTTGCTCCATTCAGACTCTTCTTCCCCTCTTCTTGCTCCTTTCAGATTCTTCTTGCTCTCTTCTTGCATGTTGCAAACTCTTCTAGCCACTTTTGGACTCTTTCTGCCCCCTTTAAACACTTCTTTCTCTCTTCTTGCCCCTTTAAGACTCTTCCTGCTCTCTTCTTGCTCCTTTTGGACTCTTCTTGCTCTCTTCTTGCCCTTTCTGTTTTTGCTTTCTCTCTTCTTGAGCCTTTTGGATTCGCCTTGCGCCTTTCAGATTCCTCCTGTTTGCTTCTTCCACTTTTTGTATTTCTCTTGCTCATTACTTGTGCCTTTTGGATTACTTTTGGATTCTTCTTGCCCCTTTGGAATGCTTCTTGCCCTCCTCTTGCCCCTTTGTGATTCTTCCTGCCCTCTTCTTGCTCCTTTTGGATGTTCTTTAGAGAACACTTAGGTAAATTTGATACCCACAAATCCATGGGCACTGATGGGATGCAGCCAAAGAGTGCATGAGCCAGCAGATGTTATTGCTCAGCCACTCTCCATCATCTTTGAAAAGTCCTGGAGAACAGGGGAGGTGCCAGAAAACTGGAAGAAAGCCAATGTCACACCAGTCTTCAAAAATGGCGAGAAGGAGGACCCAGGCAACTACAGGCCAGTAAGCCTCACCTCCATCGCTAGAAAAGAGATGGAACAGCTCATCCTGGCTGTTGTCTCTAAGCATGTGGAGGACAAGAAGGTGCTCAGGAGTAGTCAGCATGGATTCACCAAGGGGAAATCATGTTTAACTAACCTGAAAGCCTTCTATGATGGAATGACTGACTGGGTAGATAAGGGGAGAGTGGTGGATGTCATCTATCTTAACTTCACCAAGGCTTTTGACACCGTCCCTCACAGTATCCTCTTGGTCAAGCTCAGGAAGTGTGGGTTAGATGAGTGGACAGTGAGGTGGATTGAGAACTCGCTGGATGACAGAGCTCAGAGGGTTGTGATCAGTGACACAGAGTCTAGCTGGATGCCTGTGCTTAGCGGTGTCCCCCAGGGGTCAGTCCTCGGTGCAGTCCTGTTCAATTTATTCATCAATGACCTGGATGAAGGCACAGAATGCCCATTCAGCAAGTTTGCTGATGATATGAAGCTGGGAGGAGTAGCTGACACCCCAGAGGGTTGCGCTGCCATCCAGAGGGACCTGGACAGACTGGACACCTGGGCGGAGAGAAACCTCATGAAATTCAACAAGGCCAAGTGCACAGTCCTGCACCTGGGGAGGAACAACCCCAGACACCAGTACAGGCTGGGGACCGACCTTCTGGAGAGCAGCTCTGCAGAGAAGGACCTGGGTGTCACGGTGGATGACAAGTTGACCATGAGGCAGCATTTGTGCCCTCGTGGCCAAGAAGGCCAATGGGATCCTGGGGTGCATTAAGAGGAGTGTCTCCAACAGGTCGAGGGAGGTGATCCTGTCCCTCTACTGAGCCCTGGTGAGGCCACATCTGGAGTACTGTGTCCAGTTCTGGGCCCCACAGTACAAGAGGGATGTGGAGCTGCTGGAGAGAGTTCAGCGCAGGGTTACGAGGATGATCAGGGGCCTGGAACACCTGCCCTATCAGGAAAGGTTGAGAGAGCTGGCCCTGTTCAGCCTGGAGAAGAGAAGGCTGAGAGGGGACCTGATCAGTGTCTATAAATACCTGAAGGGAGGCAGTGAGGAGGATGGGGCCAGCTTCTTTTCAATGGTGGCCAGCGGTAGGACAAGAGGAAATGGCCACAAACTGAAGTATCAAAAGTTCCACAGGAACTTAAGGAAAAATTTCTTGACAGTGAGGGTGACAGAGCACTGGAACAGGTTGTCAAGAGAGGTTGTGGAATCTCCTTCTCTGGAGATCTTCAAAATCCACTTAGATGCAGCCCTGTGCCACGTGCTCTAGGTGACGCTGCGTGTGTAGGGGGGTTGGACTAGATGATCTCTAGAGGTCCCTTCCAACCTTAACAATCCGATCAACTTTGGATTCGTGGTCTTGCAAATGCCAGTAATCAGCCAGCCCCGTGCCATATCCAACTAATCTCTAAAGTAAGTTTCACATGTGAACAGCAAAGAGAGGAACAGGATGCACTGGTCCCTCAAGGTCATGGGACAGCGCTGTTCTATCTCGAGCTATACCATCTCCCACAAGGAAGGGCTTCTACAAATACATCAGCAACAAGAAGAAGACTAGGGAAAACGTGGGCCCACTGCTGAACAGGATGGGGTACCTTGGTGTCAGAGGATACAGAGAAGACGGAGTTACTAAATGCATTCTTTGCCTCAGTCTTTATTGCTAAGACTAGTCCTCATGAACTACAGAGCTTGGAAACAAGAGAGAAAACCGGGAGAGAGGAAGACTTTCCTCTGGTTGAGAAGGATTGGGTTAGATATTATTTAGGTAAACTGGACCCCCATAAATCTATGGGCCTGGATGGGATGCACCCAAGAGAGATGAGAGAACTGGCAGGAGTTATTGCTCAGCCGCTCTCCATCATCTTTAAGAGGTCATGGAGAGTGGGGGAGGTGCCGGAGGACTGGAAGAAAGCCAACATCAGTCCAGTCGTCAAAAAGTGCAAGAGGGAAGACCCAGGAAACTACAGACTGGTCAGCCTCACCTCTGTCCCTGGAAAGGTGATGGAGCATCTCATCCTAGAAACCATCTCTAGACATGTAAAGGAAAAGAAGGTGATCGGGAGTAGTCAGCATGGATTCACTAAGGGGAAACAATGTTTAATCAACCTGATAGCCTTCTACAATGGGATGACTGTCTGGATGGATGATGGGAAAGCCGTGGATGTTTTCTACCTTGACTTCAGCAAGGCTTTCAACAGAGTCTCCCATAACATCCTCACAGGGAAAATCAGGGAAGTGTGTGTTCAATGAGGGGACAGTGAGGTGGATAGAAAATTGCCTGGATGGCAGATCTCACAGGGTTGTGATAAACAGCGCCGAGTCTAGTTGGAGGCCTGTGGCTAGCGGTATCATAGAATCATAGAATGCTTAAGGCTGGAAGGGACCTCAAGAGGTCACCTAGTCCAACTCCCCTGCACACGCAGGGTCACCTAGAGCACGTGGCACAGGACTGCATCTAAGTGGGTTTTGAAGATCTCCAGAGAAGGAGATTCCACAACCTCTCTTGACAACCTGTTCCAGTGCTCTGTCACCCTCACTGTCAGGAAATTTTTCCTTAAGTTCCTGTGGAACTTTTGATGCTTCAGTTTCCGGCTGTTTCCTCTAGTTCTGTCTTAAGGGCGTGGAGAGCAAGTGCCTTTACTTGCTGTAGGCCCTCGGGGGAATTTCTGCTTGTGCTGTTGTAGCACTGTGGTCACCCTCCCCCATTAGTATGTCCACAGTAACAGTCCGTAAAGGACCTCTTTTCAGATGCTGGTTTTCCTCCTCCTGTGCTCGAGCAAGCTGTCTCATTTTCGACTCCCACATCGTATATTGCATATCAGTCATAATCAGGCGAAACAAAGTTTTAAAATCATGTGGAATAAAAACTGAAGTATCACAAAGAGATTCTATAAGGTGGATGGTATATGGTGCGCCAAGGCACTGATCTGTCACTGTGCGCCGCACGTCCTTAATAAGATTATATGACAATCCTTCCCAATGCAGATTCTGGTCTGGCGCATAGGTAACAGGGAAGGCTTTCAGTATGCCCACATCC
>VWPW01024025.1:0-17361 GCA_013389825.1 Crypturellus undulatus
AATTCGAAAAACGGACACAACACTAGTTGGGGCAACTCTACTTTTTTAGTATGTATTTTGGGCAGAACCAAACTTACTGCTGTTCTTGAAAATAATTCCTTTCCAAACACATATGAAAAATATCAACCTCATCTTATGAGCAGAAGTAAGCCATCACCCCTCACACAAGCTCTGGAGACATGCCTAGCCACGGCTGTGGTGTGCATCACAGACATTCAAGATTACATGAAATTCAAGAGAACCCCAGGACTCCCAGGGGAGCATCTATCTTGAATGTAGACTGCACTGTTAATGGTGTGAAATATTCAAAACTTAATTGTATTACAAGAACAGGAGCTTTCAAAGAACACTGGATAATACTTGTTCCTCTAACTAGGATCGTTTTTGTTGTTACATTGTAAATATCTTTTGGCTAGGATTAGCATGATCTTCTCCTGAAGTGGCCTGTTGTTGCAAACAAGATGTTTCTCACTGCATGAACTAAAGCACAGAATATAGGCCAAGTGCTTCAGAAGCAAATTCATAATTAAATACTTGGCACTGGGAATTGCCGCAGTAAAATATTAAATACAGTCAAGCCAAAATAATAGTTACTTTAAGGGTTTCACTGTGTCACCAATCAAATGCAGATGTCCCAATTAGTATTATGGAAACTCAGTATTTTGCCTGGAGAATTTCTAACAGTTAGGGTTGCAAAAGGAAATGCCTCCCAGGAAAGAGAGGATAATAAAAGGCTCAAAATCTCCTGAGTAAATGTGATAAATGTCAATTTGAAATATATTACTATAGTAGTCTCTAACAGACTCTTTTATTTAAAAAAGACTTAGGACTCTAAAAGAGCTTGGCAAGGGCAGCTCAGTATGACACACAAAATAAAAAGGTGGCACAACACACATTCTATATACTTTTAAATTGTGTGACATATGTTATAAACGGACAAATCCTCTGAGCCAATTGATTTGCCAGTATGCTTTATTGTAAATAGCAAGCAAGCAGCGCTGGGCGGCCGGGGAGTCTCTGCTCCACCAACGGCGCGCGCATTATAGTCCGTGAGAGCACCTTTTATTTACTGTTCCCCAAAAGTCTCCTCCCGGTTTGAATTCCAGTTCTGACGCGTTACAATGTTTCTACGCATGCTCCCTCCTTGTTGCNGGGGGAGTCTCTGAGATCTCCTGGTGTTCTTCTTGATGGGGGGCTGTTCTTCATCGCTGACCTTGTCACCTTTCTCAGGACTCTGCGAATAACTCTTTGCATTTTGGCCTTGTTCTTTGTTTCTGCAATAGCTATTAGAAGCCTAGCATCCTTATCACTTGTAAATTACAACCTGGCGCCAACTTAACATATCCTTGTCACTTGCAAATTACAATCTGGTGCCATCTCAACATATCCTTATCACTTTGTTTATCTTGCGAATTACAACCCCTTTATCACAACATATAAATCACAACTGATCTATTTTTTCCAAAATCTATTAAAAATATAAGATGCAACCTCCATTATGAAATCTTCCTTGACTTTTGCCAAATTCTGTATGTGCTACTTAATAAGTTTAACTGAGAGCATGGCATCAAAGGCAAACTTCTTCCCTCGGGACAAGTTGAACAGGAAAGGATCCTCTTGCCTAGCTTCTAATGCCTACAATAAATACACCCGCAGTTGAACAAATAACCCCGAGCTCCTTCATAACGCTTCTGAAGAGGAACACAATTCACCTTAGGAAATAGGTAAATCAAAGCACAAATTATCTTTTTCTAATTATCTAATGCAATAGTGGCATATTAGAGTCATTAGTTCAAACAATGCATAAGGTGAGATGACTTCTATCCACTGTGACTTTACTGTTGTCACCAGATATTTGAAAGAATTATGTCAAGTTGTGAAAGATCAGATCTTAAATTATGAAGCATTAAGTATTCATTAATGAATTTGACTTCCTTTTCCCCAGAAAATGTTTCCTAGACACCTTGACATGATATCAGTAGGTGCTTGTTTTTCTGCTGGCTAGGATATGCATGAAGAGTAGCCATGGAATAATCAAAAGAAACATAGCTCTATTCCCAAATCTAGCTTTTCTGGCAATCAGGAGGAACCCACTGAAACCACCTGAATTTTCTATTAGGACTAATGGAACCAGCACCTTCAATATCAATCTTTAGATGATGTGGAGGCTCCCTTCAAAGACAACAGTGCCTTGTTAGTAGATAATAGATGCCTTGTTAGTAGATAGTTAACCACAAGGATTAGCAGCAGATAAAGAACAGAGCAGGAAAAGGAGGAGGACTGCAACCTGCCCCTCCCTCCATGTAGAATGTCTTGCCAGAAGATAAGAAACAAAGCCAGGAAAAGAAGATATTTACAACTGCACCGGTGGCAAGATGCCAATTGGTTGTAAGCTTTGCAACACTTGTGTTAAGAGAGTATAAAAAGAAGTTGGTTTGAAAATAAAGTTTTCGCACTCTGCATCCCAGATCGAGTCCGTTCCTTCGCAAGGTGCAACAAGAAAACTCCTCAATTTCTACATCTTATTAAAAAGAAATAAATTCCTGATTTTTCTTCTATCTTTTTTCTTTTAAAGCCACGAAATCATAGTCTCGCTTCACGTTGGAAGAGTGTACTATTGGCCTGATTACAGTATGTATCAATAATTTGTCCACAAAGCAGTAACTCAAAGCGATCCACCTTCTTAAGTATACCGCTATAAGTATGACCCCTATTTGGTAATATCAGAAAAGATACTTCAGGTCATGGGTGCTAGGGAAGCTAAACCCAGATGCTCGGCCCAAAGCGAGAGGGAGTAGCAAGAGCTGCTGTTGCCCAGCGGATGAGTTGTCGCAGTTGAGCTGTGTGAGTAGACAGAGTGATCTGCAATTTAGGGGCTGGGCTAACTAGGCCCAGTCATGGTTGAGCTGCGGACCATCACTCCCACAGCGTAGCTCAGATAGATAGGCACTAACAGGCCCTGCTTGGGCTGAAATGGGGACAGGGAGGATCATGAGTGCCCTCAGGACCCAGACACAAAGTGCCTGAAATACTGGGGCAGCAAGATGGGAAGAGCTCCCTGTGTTCACATGGCCATGGATTTTAGTAACAAGTTTTAATGAAATGTAATTATATCAAATTGATTTCAGCATCTTCTTGTGCATTAATTTAATTAACTTTGGAAAGCAGCAAGGCCTTATTGTATTCACGTAGGAAAAAAATAAAAAAGCTTCTTCCATCATACCTCTGAAGAAAGTGAATAAGCTTCTTGCTACTGCTGGTAAGTGAAGTATTTGGCTTTGAAGTTCTTCTAACTCGTAATTTACCATTAAAGAAACTTGTGTGTTTCTGTTATCTCTACTGCTAAATTATGAGCTGATGATACTTCATATTTTGAAGGTCTATGTAAGGGGTTGCCAAATCCAGTTGCTCAGCAGATGTGAGACTGCTGCAGCTCCATGGCCCCAGGTCCAACCAGGGGCAAAGTTGAGCATGTATTCCTCTTAGGTACACAAGAAAAGCACATATATATAACAGCTATGTACATATACACACAGCCATACAAATTATCAGAGACAGGAACACTCGGCACCCCTCAAACACAAACAGTACCAATGGCCGTGTCCCTCTGGCTGATCAGGATGAAGAACTGTTAGTAGGAAATACATACAGATATACATACACACACAGACATTTATGTTCTTCCCCCATGCCATAATGAGTCAATTCCCACAGGTAGTGACCCTGGTCTGTACGGTGATGCTGTCACAGCTCATGTGCCAGATGTCCCCAGCCCTGGGGCTGATGGTCCCCCAGGGACAACTTTGACAGAGGCCAGGCTTGTGTCTCTGTTGGGCTGTCATGTTTCCCCCGGCTGCTCTCCTACCTCCGCACTCCTTCCTTTCCTCATCAATTTCTAAAATGGCTATGATGGCAAATGACATTTTTATACAGGAAACCATGAAGCTTCCAAAATGAAAGTGCTAGGCTGTAAAACCAAACTCTCCTTTATCTTGTCAACTCGGAAACAATTTTATTGCCCCTGGCTTCAGTAAACCACATTTTGACTTAGGCAGAAGAAAGAAGATATGCTATTGTACTTTTACTTGCCTATCTTTTAAGTAATTAATATTTTTCTTTTAATTACCTCTTTTAAATGTCTTCAAAATTTACAGACATTAGAATCTGCTATCTCCTTCTGTGTCTGCAAACCCAGAAGGATGTTCTTCCTCTTTCTGAAGCTGAACTTTTGGTCTATGAAACTGAGCTGACATGATGTGACTTTGATGGTCAGTGTTCAATCATAAATATCAAAAGCTTGTATAGACTACTCAAAATAAGACACTCATGTGTCTCCACACACTATATTAGTGAAACAAAGGCAAGTGATGAACAGATAGCTGAAATCACTTTTTGTGTGTAAGTTGTGAGCAGAAAGAGCGCTAGAGGCATAATCATGTGAATTTTTTCAAGTGTGTAATTACTTGACTAATTCTAATCACAGCTGAGTGAATTGAACACAGAATGTGATTATCTCTACAACTGTCCAATATTGTGTGTTACTATAGCAAATGAATTAGCTATTGAAGCCTGCCACAAGAGATATAACAAATGGGATTATGCTATCAGTCAGTGGCTGTACCACTGGGCTGGCTGGCTGCCATTTCCTCGCCTTGACTGTAAACCCAAATTCCTCTTTTGCTGCTTAGCATAATAATAAAGCCAATCTATTTACAAACACAAACAATGCCTTTAGAGATGGGCATGCACACACATGATAAAATTTATTCAGGAAGAAGAGGAAGAGTAAATCAGAAATCCCCTGCTTGCTATATTTCTCAAGCAGAGCCAGTTCCTCAGATGTGTATAAAGGAAGTAAAAATCTTATCCCCAATGAAATTATCTCAATGAAACATGCCTATCATCTGCTGTGCATACATCCCACCCTGCTGCACTAGAAAGGAAATATCTAGGCTGCCGTTCAGTGTCCTCAACAAACAGTCCCCTGAAATGCTGAGTCTTGTTTTTCATTTCCTTCTTCCTTTTGCAAGCATTCCCATAATAATGTGGCTCAGCTACACTCATCTGCAGGACCTCATGGCCAGTTGGGAGCAGTGATCAAGACACCTAGCAATTCACACTGCAAAAGCTAAAACAGAGAAGATTATAACCATATGGACACGCTGATGATAATGTATTTGAACAAGCCATTTCTCTCCTTGGAGTATCCACCATTTAGATTACACAGTCCAGTAGAAGAAATTCTAATAAAACACTTTAGTCTCTTCTTCATTCATTTTTAGAAACTACTTTCTTAAAGGATTTTGAAGTTCATAAGCTCATCTTGGCCTCAGCAGTGGATGCCCAGCTAAACTCTTCAGGGCTATATCAGTTCAAACTATTCCCAATAATCATTATGCTCCTCTGGAGTTTTCATCTGGTGCCACAGGCTAGCTCTTTCTTTGTTGAGACTTAGAGTGTCCTAATGCCATGGCCAAGATTCTTGTTACTGCTTTGTTCTTCTAATAAAAATAATCCTCTGCCATTGTCGCTTCTAATACTTTCTTCAGGCATTAGTAATATGCAAATACTAAGCTGAAGATTATTGTACTTCTATTTTTGCTGGCTGTTTCCCTGAAAAATGTATTCTATTTATGGCCCTTGTAGACACAGACGGTTCTAATTTTCCTTTTCATGCACAGCAGTTCAGGGAAGCCTGCCATACTCCTGTATGTAAACGTGATCATGCCAGGCTTTTTTTTTTTTTTTTTTTCCTGAGAAACATCCCAGTCTATGGGTCCTTTTTACTGCCTGGGGTGATGTTCTTTGCATTCCCTTGCCAGATTGCCCTCAGCTTCCTTGTCAGATGTGTAAACCCGTCACTGGGGTCACAGCCAAGGATAATACAGAGAGGGAGACAATGCTCCTCAAGCCTAAGGCCTTGGTTTCCTCCCATTATTCTGGAATAGGAGTGTCCACAGATGGAGTTAATCAGGAGTAAGTCCCTATACAGGCGAGGCCCTACACTGAAGTGCCACTCTAAAGGATACTGAGGCCTCTAACCACATCCTAGGCCCTGCATGCTCACCACAGATGCTGAAACTTTATCTTGCAATGTAAACCTGAGTGTTTAATCTTAACAGAGAAAGATCAAAAGGTGCATACCCAGAGTTCTGCTATCAACATAAAGATCTTTTATAGTTATTAATGTAATAGTGGTTATACTTCACATACATATTTAAAAAGCCTTTGAACACTAATTAATCTTCACAATACTACCGTGAAAAAAGGTTATCAAATGTTTTACAGTGTAAAAGTCTCACATCTATGTTTAATCTCAATATGTGGATGTCAGGAAATACAGGTGTTATTTTTCCCATTTTATGTGAGCTGACAGAACATTATGGATTCTGTGGATTCTAAGTTGCTTTTTTTTTTTATTGAGAGGAGGCATGGAGAGAGATTGGGGAGATTATTCAATATTGGGAATTGAATTCTCCTACAGGAGATTTAAATGAACCGATCAAATGAAGTTCAATAGAAAAATGGATAAATTCGCTATTTCTGCTTGCTTATGGCACTCAGCAGGATTTGCACAAGAAAGCATTGGGTACTGATGCTGGAGGTCCCTGAGGCTGCATCACTCAAGAGCCTTGCTGGCTGCTCACATCCTCATCCTCCTCCTCCTCTTCACCCCATCTGCAGTGTCATGGCCCACAGTGCCTGTGCACTGGCTGCCCAGGCTGTAGCCCCGCTGTGGGGATCTCAAGCTCAGCCAGACCCCTTCTCCCTGCAGTGGGCAACATGGTGCTCCTCGCAGGAGCCATAGCAGAGTGGCCTGGGAGGCCGACCTGCTGCCTGCCCGCCCTGGCGTCGCACAGGCAGGTGGAGGACGCTAGGGACACGGACTAGGCCTCTGTTGCCGCAGACAGTCCTCGGTAAAGCAGAGGAAGCGACGGGTGTCCCTGGTAATAACAGGATTAATAACAGGATTAATGTGCTGGCCCAAGCAGGAGAACAGGGGCAGCGTGTGGCAGGGCCACGTGGAGGAACCATGCAGAGACACACTCGTGCAGCTTCGCTTCAGTGATGTGCAGGTAGCAAGGGCAGCTCTCCATCCCGTTTCTTCTGCGAAACCTCTTGGGCAGACAGTCGTCTGTCTGGCAATCGTGGCTGGGCTGCTGCTGGGATCCTGGCAGCCTTTGGCTCTTGCAATTTTCTGAACCTGTCACACCAGTCCAGAGTTTATTTATAAAATTTCTCTTATGCACACACTCCACCCACCTCCTATGAGACTATATTTAGACTTCCAGACAATTTGGATGGTTATTGGAAAACAGCAGTTACTGTCATTTTCCTTTCCATTTTTTTTAAAAAGAGGACCACTATGAGCAGAATTTTACTTCATTTTATTCCTGTCGAAAGTCTGCAGACATCAGTGTCATGTGTAGGCTTTGCATTTTTATTAAAGCACAAGCTGTTCAGCCTTGAGGGCTCAGTGGAAGTGTCCCCGAGTCTGCAGTCCGTCCCCTGTGGTATTCTGCTATGCAACAAGGCACTTGATACAGAAATAGATACATAAGCAGCTGAATCAATCCTGGGAAAGACTGGAGAACTTCGCTAGCTGGGAAACATGTGAGTTCGTAAGTGTCAGGTCCATCCCAGCTCCTGCACCCCAGAGAAGGACAGAGGTGTAATGCCTCGTTGGAAACATCCTGTCTCTGCACAGGAAACCCTTCTGCCGCAGAATGTCAAGCGTGTTATCCAAGGGTCAGAGCAAATCTACCAGCAGACATAAAGCTGGGAAAGGGACTTGTAGCCAGCCTTTGTGTGTTCATACAGCTTAAATTAATTTGAATTATTTTCTTAGTCTTCATATATTCAGGCATCCATGGATAATTTGTTTGTGCCTTTACATATGCTCTTTTATCTACAAAGTCTTATATTAATGTATACAGAGTGTATTTTCAGCGTGATGCAGGACTAAGTAGCTAAATTTTCACTCACTGTGCTGAAAATTTACCTCTTAAAGAGCAAAGAGCATTTCTTCATGCAGTGCAAGCTGAGCTTCACTGGTGTCTTTTCTACATTAAGATGTTATTTGGCTGCATTACCAGACTTAATTCAGTCCAAAAAATGCTAATGACTCTCCTATAGAAATAGCTAGTTCCCACAAGCTTTTTAATCTGAGATGTTCCTGTATGGCCCCACAGTTTTAATCACTTTGATGTGAGCTCTGTTTCCTTTCCTTCCTTATTAGTCCCTTGGGAAGTCTACACTTATTTCCAACATCTGTCACCTATTGACATATCTGTATGGATGCTGTGTTTCCCCCTCACTTCCTTTTCTCCCATACTAGGCACTTACAGACCTTGTTCAATCCCATCCCAAAGGTGCCTGAAGGACAGTAAATATTCACAGAGAGGTGTGACTTGTAAGTGATTTCCTGCAAACAGTAACATGCCTTCAACACAAACCATTCCTTCTGCCATATTAACCCTCATATACCCTCATGGATCTGATATACCTCTTACAAGCCTTTCTGAGCTGGCGATCATTAGGACATTTGCTACTGCTTGCTCTCTCTGCATCTCTAGCTCAAAGGCATGTGGCGTGGTCCCAAGAAAAGGCAGGGGTGATGCTGGACTGGTCGGGGAGCAGCTCTGCTGCGTGGCTGGAGCTGTTCCAGGGGAACATTATCCCAACAGACTTTGTGCAACTTAACCTTCCCTTTCACCTTTTAACCTTCTTTTTTGCTGCTGTAGCACCTACATCTAGCACTTATTATTGATATTTACTGCCCCGCACTCCTCTCATCCAACTCCCTCCTGGGAAACATGAATAAACAACGCCTGTTTCTCTCTAAAGCTGCACTGGTGTGCATGCGTGTGGCCCTGGGTGAGTTTTGCAAGGGGGTCTCCCTCTAACCCTTCATAAACCAAGGCCTCGTCAGCAAGGTCCAAGGCTTGCCAGTTTCATGACCATTTTAAATAATCACGGAGGAGAGGATTGTAAAACTTCTTTATTGCTCAAATAATGTTGCAATCAGGTAATTGTGAGAGATGATGACCTAATCAAAATCTAACTAGTGCTCTGAAGTATGCAAAGGAAATAGAGTTAAAAGAAAAAAATACTAGTATGTAGATGCTACTAGTCAAACATTTGCCTCTATTGTGATAACATGAATACAAAAAATGAGTTTGACAGGCATCAACCATAATGTGCTTCCACCACTAGCTCTAGGCTTCATGTTTGTGTGCATTCATTTACAGACATTCAGAAATTTCTCCACAGTGACCTTTTTCTACAGCTTTTTTGAGTTTAACATTTTTTCTGCCATTTTTCTCCTGGTATTATTCTTCCTGTTTTCTCTTGAAGTGTTATGTTATCTATTCACTGCTTCATATTATTTCCTCCCTGTTCATGTCTATGCTTATTTTAGCTGTCTTTTCCTTCCTCTTTCTTGCTTTCTCTATCAATTAGCTATATATTCCTATGTCTTCCTTGCTGTCTTCCTCATGTAGGGAGTCTGTTGTCTCCCTAGAAAATGCTCATAGCTAAATGGACTTTGTTATGTGTGATTCATCAAAATATCTAGAAACCAAAGTAGTTTCAGCTTCATGAGCAGTGCCCTCATCTAATTATGACAGGCACAACATTGGCCTCTAGTTAACACTTCCGCCCCCCCCTCCCCCCCCGCCCCCGGAGAATATGAAATCATTCCCACTAGGAATGCGTAGATTGACCTAATGTAGTTTCTCTCATCCTTTTGTTCCTTGACTCTACAAAAGAACACACCTTTTGCCGCACGTGGAAAGGGCACAAGGACTCGAGACTCGCCGCCAGCGGGGATGGAATTCCGCCAGCGCTGATTTCTCGCTGCAGCGGTGAATCCGCCCGGCTGCTGTTCTTCTCTAAGTTGTCCGGGCCTGGAAACCTGCCGAGCTGCTGTTCCTCCGAGTCTCAAGGCTGCTGCGCGGTTATCTTCGAGTCTCAGGGTCAACCCGTCAGCTGGGGAGAGGGTGCGGGGAAGAAATGCAGCTGACTCAATTTGAGTAATAAGGCAAGACTCCATTTATTGCTGCTGCGTACAAGCATTATATACTTTTACAATTGCTGCTAAAGCCACACATTCTTACACTATTGGTTAACTATTCATAAACTATTTATACCCTACTATAGCATTGGTTAACTATTTATGTCCCACTACTTATTCCCTGCATCACACCTGGTGTTTGCACATCCCCAGCATTGCTTTCCCACCTAATCTTGGATTGTGCTGCAGTTTCTCATGGGACTGCTTCCCTACCTAATCTTGGACTGTGCTGCAGTTTCTCACGGGACAGAAGCCCCGAGGGCCTAACTTGTGCTAAGAGCCTAAGTTACTTATGCTAAGGGCCTAAAATCCAAGGCCTTGGTTGTTCACACAGAATCCATGTCCCCGATCCTTGCACCATTCTGCAACAACCCTTCTGCTAAATATCACAGATTCTATAATAATTGAGCTACAGGCCTATCCTGTGTTCTTGAAAAAAAGAGTGTTCAAGTCATCTTCCTAATTTATGGCTAATAATATTGGTCCTGCATACGCTAGTACTGTAACTGAGAAAACATACGTAGTCCATTTTGCATAGCAAGCAACAGTGTACTTCTTATTTCAACCATCACCAGCAGGATTCAATACCTGTATACTACAGTAGTGTCTGTGACTTCCTGTAATACATTGCTTTATTGGGAAAGATAGCCTTGTGAATAGGAAGAATATGGAGTTTTATCAAAATTGTTGAAGATTAGTCAAAATGATATTGCTATCTATAAAATTTTATGAGAAACTGCAGGTGTCTTTTCTGTTGTGCTTTCTAATCCCTTGCAGTCCCTGTGCCTTATAACTACATGGAAGTAGCTGCAATGCAAGAAGATAATGGGGATTAAACATAAACATAAAGGCTAAAACAGTAACTCCCTCCATTCGTGGGAGTATGAAGGGAGCATTATCCACTAAAATTTGATTTTAGCAAGATTTTTTATCTATTATTTTTGTCAGCTAGTGGTCTGTGGGGTCCTTAAGTGTGTATGCGTATGTGGGAACATATGTGATTTTAAGGGGTGTGTTCCAGATGGGCTCAGGATTCGGCAATAATCACGCCAGAATGAGGTGACTACATCGAGCTTTTATTCAGGTGAAAGCACATAAAAGCAGCAAAGTGTGGATAACTACTCACAAGGTGATACCTGCCGGCGGGATACTGGACCCGAACATCCTCTCGAGCTGGCAGATCAGAGAGAGTTGCTGACCGGCTCCCACGGAGACAGCACAGGCCTCAGGGTTAGGAGTTTCTTGGGGGTCCCAGCCCTCAATTCAAGGGTCCTGCCTTCCTCATCTTCTTACTCATTTCCAGGTGTTTGGCCTCCAAAGCTAGTTTGGAGGACGTCTGCGGTTAAGTTGGTTACAATCCCGGTCGAGCGGCCGCCTTCAACTGTTTTTTGGAGGGGTCTGCCTGTGAACCTGGATGAGCAGTTGCATTCGTGCTCCTTATCACTCAGCCCAAGCAGGCAAACATCTTCTTTTTCAAGGTCTGGCCTCTGCTTCCCACAGGAGATTTTTATGACTACAGATCATAGAAATTTCCATCTCCAATACAGGGTGTTAAAATGATGACTGAGATAAATAAGTATGTATAGGTCATATATCCAGCTACGTATGTGTGAGAGAATTGCTTGAGAAAGGGGACCTTAGAGAAAATTAGAGCCTAACAGAAGTTATGGCATTACAGAGGCTTGCTTGAGGTGAGAGACAGTTACCACTTCCAGGATGGTTGGTATGTGTGGAATCCACTTCTCCACGATTCCCTTGGCAACACAATCTGCCCTCCTAGCACACATTGATAAGAGTAAAGGAAGAGTGGAGCAGAACAGAGACACCATGGTCAAACTTTGCTGACTTCCCTGCAGAGGGGATAATCTGATGATGCCGTGCAGAGGATGAGTGAATGGAGGGTGGAGCGGAGTGAAGACACTGCGACCAAACTCTGTTGTACTCCCTGCAGAGGTGGCAGCCTGGTGGTACCGTGCAGCTGATGAGCCACATAGTGCGATGTCTGGTGCTGGGCCAACAATGGTGGCAGATCATTCCCTTCCAATAGGCTTTGCTCAAACTCTCCTCCTAATCTCATTATAATACCAATACACAACCTCATCCCATCGAGCACAGCTCCTCACTGAGCATGATTTTCTAGATTTTCGATTAACTCAGGAGACCTTTTTAAATCAATGAATAATGAAAGTATGACTAGAGTCACTCAAGCTCCACCTAAATGTAAAAGAAAATATATAAAAAGCAAACTGGCCTCTCGCATTCACTACACTGAATGGAGCAGGCACTGATGGCGGATATTGTTTTAATGAATGGTTTAAAGACAAAGTTCAGGTGTTTAATTTTCTACTCTTTATTGGTTTAAGCTGAACCTTATGCACTATTTTAATCTATATGGCATGTCTTCACTGGCATACTTTCAAACACAGCACTGTGAAATAAACCCTTCTCAGGTGTTATCCAGGGCATTTTAATAGTCATTCATTCCGCTTTCTCAAAGCTTTGATCTGAACATGCATCTATACAATTGGGATGAATATTTATAAAATGTGTTTGATATATCTGCCAAGTCTCCTCTTTACAGAAACTTTGTTCCAGAGATCTTGTGAATGATATGAGCAAATCTAAAGCTTTTTAAAGGTTGATGTGCTATTTAGCCAATACTTGAGCAACTCACAAGGAGTTCAGCATAACCAGAAGAAATGTATTTTAAGAAGACAACAGAATAACTTGAGTATTGCAGTGTGTTATCTTTTATATTAACATTCCAGATGGGAAACCACCTCTGGAAGAATTGTCAAGAATGGTGGTCTGCTCTCCAGGCATGACCTGCTCTCTCCTCACAGGAAGATGGGAACAGTTAATGTCCACTTTCACCTCCCACAGGATCCTACAGTTGTGTCCCTATTCCCAAAGCCAGTGGCACACAGGCACCTCTACTCCTCTGGAACAAGATGACCATAAAGGTCTGCAACGTGGGTTTCCTCGTGAGATAGGTCTGCAATGCTCGCAAAGCAGCTGAAGAGAGCATGAGCACTTGCTATCACTGCCCAGGAGGCCGACTGCCCTGATCCCACAAGCTGCACCCCCAAAATATCCCATGTGAGTTGTGGAGTCAGAGGCATGTGCAGGCAGTGCACATGTAGAGGGAGAACCATCCTGGAGGGCTTCTCAGGTGGGAAGTGCCATCAGGGACAAGGGCTGCTGGCTGTGCTGCTCCAGCTTGGGTTGCTCTGAGTAGCACTGGCCTCCCAGCACTCCCATCTCACTGCCACACAGGACTGGCTCCCTCCCACTGCTGAGGATGCAGTTCTTGGCGTCAAGGTCTGACTGTGCGTTTGACTGCACCAGGGTGGTGGCGAACTCGAACTGCTTGGGAGATTCCATGTCCCAAGAGTAGCTTTAGGACACCATCGTTCCAGTAGAAGGACTCTCTATCTGACTTGCCTCATGCCAGAAGTAGAAATAATTATCTTACTACATAAAGAATAACAGATGCTGGGTTCACAGGGTGGTAAAGAGGGCAAAAAACAGGGAGATGCCAATGTTAATGTGCTACTAGAATTGCTTTCAGATTACAGTCATCTTTACATGGCCTGAGCTTTTAAGGCCATCTCCCTCTGGGAAGTTGTATAATTGACCTAGAAGATTCACTTTGACTCCAGACCTCATTTGTCTTTAGAGGGTAATACAATAAATCAGCTTTGTAAGTAACAGAACAAGACACTTGCTCTGGCTGCCACCTTGCTCATTGATCAGTCTGACAAGTGTGCATCTGCCTCCCAGACCTGGGGTTGCTCTTTGCCCCTTGGCAGTCTGACAGCAGGAGCAGGAGTAAGAGCCAAGCGATTGAAACAGAAATCACATCAAGTAGGAAACTTAAGTCATTTCACTCAGTACAGCAACTGGAAAATGCATGTGCAAAGAGATACCATGTGTAACCCCAAATTGTGTTTGTGAATAAATATTTCACTTACCATTCTTGGTCTAACTTTATTGCTGGCAATGGTCCTGTGTTGAACAGTGGTGTAATTGAAGCTGAGCTTAATTTTCAAGTTCAATTGAAAAAGGACAGGGGTGCAAGTTTCTGCCAATGTTAATAGGAGTTTAGCAATTGGGTGTGGCACCCTTTACAGGCCCTGCATTTTGGGTTTGTTTTGCAAAGAAAGTCAGGCAAGTGGGATTAGTCTGCACGGTATCTCTATCAGCAAGCATAGTTGTCTCCATGGGTTTTGTAAAACATGTTGTCTATATTCTCTTTCCATGCTGCTTTGAAGGATTCAACATACATGCAGACAAATATACTTTTGTCTAATAAACATGAACCTAAACACTTAGATGACTGAAAAATATAGAAGAGCTATATACACTAGGACTGGGACAGTTGGATAGGACTTGACTATTATTTTTTCCAGTACCTGGACAGAATACAGAAAGGCCTCATGAATCTCGAGTATACAAGTTGCTACCAGACATATGTATGTTCAGATGGCACTCTGTTATGTCAATTTGTCTAATGCTTGAAAATCATAGAATCATAGAATGCCTAAGGTTGGAAGAGACCTCTAGAGGTCATCTAGTCCAACCCCCCTGCACACGCAGGGCCACCTAGAGAACCTGGCACAGGACTGCATCCAAGCGGGTCTTGAAGATCTCCAGAGAAGGAGACTCCACAACCTCTCTGGGCAGCCTGTTCCAGTGCTCTGTCACCCTCACCATCAAGAAGTTCTTCCTTAAGTTCCCGTGGAACTTTTTATGCTTCAATTTGTGGCCATTTCCTCTGGTTCTGTCAGTGACCACCAGTGAAAAAAGGCCAGCCCCATCCTCCTCACTGCCTCCCTTTAGGTACTTATAGACACTAATTAGATCCCCTCTCAGCCTTCTCTTCTCCAGTTCCGCCTTCTCCTTGAATCCATTCCCCTTGTTGTTAGGATATGTCAATATGTCACTTTGTCTTGGTAAAGGCTAAGTGCAGATAATGGCTTAATTGGATTACTGGCCTGAATGAAAATGGTCCCAGGAGAGCACAGATGCATCTTGGATTTGGGAGTGCCCAGCAACAGCTAAAAATACTTTTCTTTTTAGTACACAGATCATGATCTGGCATCTTAACATAGTGATCCAGCATGTGGTTTATAGTGGCGTTATAGAGGGATCATCATTACAAGTTGGATTATTTTTTTGAATCTCAAGGAAGATAAATACCTTGTTTCAGTATCATTCAGTACATGAATGTTTCAGCGTTCCTCGATTAGTACCTTAGCTTTATTGGTGACAGAATATAAATGTTGTGGCAAGAGCTTTCTTCCTCATTTTAAGCAGTTTGGACACTGTATCCTGTGGATGAAATGACCTGCATTTGCTTAAAAGCATTTTTTCAATACTGTTTCCCTGTTTCCTGTTTTTAACTTCTGATCAGTGGACCATTTCTGTGAGATTCACAAGCAGCAACAAAAGAGCAATCCTGCTATCAACAGGTTTAAATTCCTTCTATATGAAGAGTGTGCCTGGAAAAACCTGGGGAGCTGTGCAAATCAAGATCTTATAGAGGGTCAGTTTGTGGCATCTCAGCAAGAACAGTGTGATAACATATGAAGTGCTGGTCTTTCTCCAAAAACAACCCCTGTGCATCATAAAAGGGACGGAGGAACTGGCTTAGCGATTAACTCAATACTGAACTAACTGAGAAGCAGGAAGGGGTATGCTGTGGTTCGTTAAGCATTGCTCAATACAGGCAACTGCACACAGAAATTGATTCCAACCCTATGTTTTAGCTGTTAATGCATAAAACAGCATGAGCATTCATGACCTAATGTCTGGACAAGGGACTTTTCTGCTCTCTCACTTCCTTCTTTTGGTTTGGAACTCATTGTTATTTTTGTTCATACTATCTCAAAATATAATAAATAGAACAAGGAAAAAATAATTTAGGCAGCCAATGTAATGTAAAAGATCTTTTTTATACACTTTGACATAGCAAACATTCAGGGCCAATTTCTGAGCATTGCTAAAAGTGAAAGCAGGGTGAATAATAATTTCAATTAAAAATATGAATAATTTATCTGTGCAATAATTCCCAGATTGACCAGATGAATTATTCACAATTAATAATTAATCCAGCACCATTAAATAATTTTAAATCATTGAAACCTCTGTGCCAGGCAGCCAATATGTCTCTTCTAAAATCATGATCACTCTAGAATGATGTGCTCATTTGTAGTATTAGTTCTGAATATTTAAGTTGTAGTTTTAAACTTATGACCCTAGTTAGGACAGTCGAGGTCAGTACAGGCTCAGGAACTGCAAATGTATAAATCAGGATCTTTCTACTGAAGAGAAGCAATCTGAATTCCCTAGGAAGAGCATGAATGTTCTTCATTTGAATACGTAGGACCTCATTTGTATCACCACAACTGTTAGATCATAGCACAGATGTACTTGGTCATTCAGTTCAGTTGTGCAAAGTTGTGCATCAATCTTCCTCCATCCCGTGAAGACCTCACACCATCTCTGTTTTCCTCTAGTAGAGTAAAATCACCCAGGGAAAAGTATTTAAGGCTCTTCTCTGTAGGTTAATGAGTACCTTGTTAAGCAAGCGAGTTTGGTGTGGACAGCCTCAGCAGCATTTGCGATGTGTGGCAGACAGTAGGATCAGGCCTTTGTTTTTTCAGGACACCATCTGACCCCTAGCATTACAATACTTAAAAATATGTCAGAGCAAAACCATGAAAGAAGTAAGCAGTTCCTGTTTGCTAGCAAAGGAGAATTGTCAAACTTATTCAGCAATTTGTATCAGATGTTGAATGTCTGCGGTCATAATCTCAAATTCTGGTTTAATTTCAGTGAGTCAGCTGTTTCTCTGATTTCTGCCATAAAAATGAATAGTTTCACAGGACTTGATTTCCTTAGACTTTTGTGAAAATGTTGCAGTTTGAAAGCCGTAGTGGTGGTGGTGGTGGTGGAAGGAGATATCAAATCAGTATCGGATTCACAAACAGTCTGTGGACTGTAGGTCCAATCACCCCCCCCGCCAAACAAGTAGTCAAGTTCACAAACAGCATGATTTATTCAAATGCAACATTTACAAAGCAGGTTTTGGATGTCAGTACAGGAAATTCTCTACTACAGCGTGGGGGTTTTTAGCTAACTCTGATGTACAAATGTGCAATCATCACTCACTACAAAAGATGGGAGAGGGCTCTCGGTCTTGAGTCTCCTCAGCCGGCGTCCCGACCCGAGGGGAGGAAAGGGGGAGCAGCCCATCGACTGATCCAGGATTTACGATGGAA
>VWPW01024027.1:0-47827 GCA_013389825.1 Crypturellus undulatus
AAGGCTTTCCCTGAAGGAACGGAGGCTCTGGGGCCTTCCCTTTGCTTCTTCATCCATCGAGGGAGCAAAAGCCCTGTTTGAAATTCATTTTCAGGGTGCTGTCCTCTCTGCTATCACTATGATAATATAAACCTTATCCTATAATGGAGAAGAGCGTATTGCTGTGGCCCCACAACACTGCTACACAAGCGGGTTGTTGCCAACGCTGGTAGGGAGCAGCTGATGTAGGAAAGCACTAGTGAACCTCTGTAACCACAGAAGCACTAGAGAACAGAACCCGCGATCGCGATGTCTTGATGCCTTTAAGCAAATACATCCATTTTGAAAGCCAGCCCAGACGTTATCTTGGTTATTGCACAGTGGAAGCAACCTGGGCTGTTCTCTTCATTGCTGCACAGCGCCCATGCCAGAACTGTAGGATAGGATTTAGAGAAAAAACTTAGGTAACTGACCCCAGAAGGACTCTACCCAACTGACACCTGTAAATACAAACCTTTTCTGTCACAGAGTTGCAAAATGACTGACCAGCATACATTAAATAACAGTTCCTAACACGTCCCTCTTCTTCAAAGCAGACCTAAATATACAAAATTTCTACTGATCTTAAGGAGTAAATGGGCTTCTAAGAATACAATCTCTGGTTTTATGCACAACGATTTTTACAAGACAACAGTAAATACAGAAACTGAGAACTTCGTATAGGAAAAGAAGTTAGTTAACCTTTATTTTATTTCTCTATAGTCCCAAGCTTGACAGGTGTAGAAAAATATTTTGGAAGTCTAGTAGACAAATTTACCAATGCTAAATAGCCCTTTCCTCTGACCATCTGGGCAATTCTAGATACATCTGTACAAGCATTAGCTCTTTTTTTTTAATGAAAGATTTTGCCAAACTAGAAACAATAGGCTACAGAGAAAAATCTTGCACCATCAAAGCATGCACATGAAGGCATCTCCCAAAAATTTAAATTAAGAAAAAAGAAAAAAAAAAAAAAAAAACTTGACACACATGTAGAGGATGAAACAATTTACAGTAATTATAGAGAAAAAATAATTAAAAGCAAGTCAAAGCAATTTTTGTAAACTATCTGTGGATAAGTTAAAATATCTATGGCACAAATTTTCACAAAAAAAATTAAGGCAAAGACCAACATTTTATATAAAAATAGCTGGGGGACTTCTAAAGAAGGAAATAAACATTGCTTATGATGACTCTGTTAATACAAGATTATAAATGCCCTTATATATACAGACAAAAATCAGTACAAACGTGGAATATTTCACTAGGCATCCACCTTTCAAATAAGCCAAGACTGTATGTCCTGGACTACACTGGAGGTACTTCAGTTCAAGATTTGTGGTAGTTGCCTTGCTACACATACTGGTACAAATAATAAAAATGCAATATAAATACTGATTTTCACAGAGAAATTCGGTGATACACTCAGGTTCCAAAGCTTGCCAAACAGGCCCAGAACAAAATTACACTACTTTTAAGCCAGGTTAGTATCTTATGTTTTGCAGGCTAATGGAAACCTCCAATTTATACAATAATATCTAAACTTCCAGAGATCAGACTGATGCCCTTTTTTTGTAACTAAAACATAGATTATGATGGCTGAAGAATTATTATCTCTTCATAAATACAGCAGCTTATATGCCACAATTAGAAATACATTGTTACTATGGGCATTTTAATGTATTTTCAAGCCCAAAATGTAGCAGTTTTTGCAAAGAGTTATTCTATAATCAATATCTATATTGATGCATTTAATTTCAAAATTACATAATGAAATAGTAAGACTTACAAAAATAAGAGAAGATCAAATCTATTTTAGAAGAATTATATTAAGATTTCAATTGAAAGACTTTTGTAGGGGCTAATATGATGATCGAGTTCCGTTTGTGTACATTCTAAATATGCCTATGGATATGGTTCACACTTTCTTAGTAGTTCTTAGAAATAACCACAGAAGCGACACGATTTCTATTAGAGAGAACAATCTATCCCCAAAACACTTCCCTAGATTGCCATGACTTTATCAACTTTGCTTCAGAAAATCTGAAAATAAAATGGGAGCTGTAGTCTTCTAAGCTGAAGAAATTCTTCATTTTACTTTCGCATTTTTAATAACCCCTCCATCTCCAAATCTTCGTTTACTTTCATCTGAAATGCCTCTTTGTAGCTAGGTCCCTCCCCAGCACCTCTCTGAAGAGCTCTGTTCCATCCACAACCCCCCGACACATTTCACAGCATCAGATGGGCTAAGGAAGAGCTACAGCAACGTCTTCCTCTGACACGACCTTTGCTACAAAACATGGTCCACGTTTTTGTTTAAACCTTAGTTTGACTCAGCTTAACACCAGCTTATAAGCAAGTCAAGATTGTTCCTATAAAGCCCCACACATATTATGCAAAAATAAAACATGAAGCAAAAGTTGAAACAAATATGAGGACAAGTTTATGAAAAGCATCAACTCTTGAAAATGTTAAATCCCATCCATTTTTGTTACCTTCCTGAGACACATTATTTGACTGCTCTCTCTCACAGAAGTTCATGTATTATACCGAGACATGTTATGACAATCCTCTAGAAGCAGAGCATTTCTGATATCCATATGGCAACAGTTGTACCAAACAGGACAGCTAGCCCATTTACTGCCAACTAATCACTGAGCCTAGCAATAATCCTGATCATCTGTAACATATGCGATTCTTTTCCTCCCAATATCATAGCTTTATTAATTTCCTTGTCAATAGTTTGTGTTTTCAAGGCGAATACATAAAATAGAACTAAAATTAAGAAAAAGCACTTATTTATCACCATTTTAACTAAAAATAAGCACAAAATTGAAGAATGCATATTGGAAATAATTTATTGCCTATAAAAAGTTAAAAAATTCTAAAGTTCACATTTTTGTGTGGTTTTAAAGGTGATGTTACGTTTCAGAGGTAGTGTGTGTAAAGTTCAATACAGAATTTGAAAAGAATTATTTACTTAGTTCAGTAATACAGTATAATGCTCATTATAGCCACAGCAATGACTTTTTTTCTTTTTAAACAGCAACATTCTTAAGAATTTCTGTCTTGAAGATGATGGCTCATTTGCTTAAGAACAATCACCACCACCACATGCCAAAGTTTCTTCTCCTTTTGTGTCTGTTGTCTTCTGAGCAAGGTGCCAGCTGCTAGCTTACAGAGGAACATATCTTTAGTCAGAATAAACCCTATTCTGCCATGGAAAGAACTGATTTTACACCTTTTTCCCCCCCTCCTTCATAACTTAACTAATAATGTGCTGAAATATGAATTGGGTAAGCAGCTTCTCCTCCTCCTAATAACCAACTAGAGTTTTCTCACAACCCCTTGTTTATCAGGTATCCCACAACTGATTCACTTATTAACTAAGATTTTGGCAGAAAAAGCACAGTTGTGAAACAGAAGTTGAATGGTGGAGAGCTGCCAGGCCCCTATACGTAAAGCAGCCTCATATCTCACTGGTCAACCTCAAGGATGTGGGCGGTAGGACTGGAGGTAGTAAATTAAACTTTTGGTTGTAATATTGCAAGTTGCTAATTCCTTATGTTTCGGGTATTCTTTGCAGTATTCAACTCTCACATATTATTTTGTTTCCTTTAGAAGTATCCTGAGACCAAGTGTCAACTATGACTAATATCTATAATACCTAAAGTCAGTGCTGTCCAATTCTTTCTTTTTAATATTATTAATATGGTAGTGCAATACAGAATCTAAAATTAGATAGCAGATCAAATTGAACAGTGATTTACACAGCAAAGATGTTCATCACACTGTTGACTTGTTCTGTCATTCATTCCAACTGTATAACCAGAACAGCAGATACAACTGTCTCACCACTTGGTGAATAGACTTGATGTGCTGCTTCCCAAATCAAAAAGATAAAAATACAAGCTAGTACATTCCCTTTTTTTTTTTTTTTTTTTTGACTCAGAGGACTGCAAAGCCTGTGATCTGTTTGTCATTTTGAGGATTTTTATTGCCTTAGTGAAAAACATATGCTTGGAAAGATTAAGGTGCAGTGCAGCTCCGAGAACCAAGTACTCAAAAAAAAAAAAAAAAAAAGACACTTGTAGAGCACATCTGTTCTTCACATACTTCTAAAAATCAAATCTGACAAAAATTTGCCTATTAGGGTATTTACTATTACTCGCTCCTGTTAGACCTACAGGCTTGACATGGGTATTATCTGCAGGGAAATGAAGAGAGGCCTCAGGAAAAGGCTTCCCTAGGTACCAGCAAGTGAAGAGCCTCGTTGCTCCCCAAGGGGAGGGAGCAGCCTGTTCCTGCTCTGAAGTGTCTCTTCCAAACTGCCTTCTCCCGCTTTGGTTTCTTCAGAAGGCCCTACTTAATCACTCATGTTCCAACAGATGCATTAGGAATAAACAGCGCCTGGCAAGTCATCCTTCCTGGACAAAGCAAATCAGAGCCTTGGCAGAAAGATGATAAAAATGTCAATACAGGCCACTTCTGCCTCTCAAATTATAACCCCGAACAGTGAAATAACAAGAGGCCTTATTTCTTCTAGGGTAACACGGCACAGTATTAACCTTATCTGCCCTAGGACGTTTATGCAAATGATGAACAAGCATTTGATGTGGGCTTTTTTTTTTTTTCACCTGGAAATTAGTGTCCTGGTGACCCCTTCTTAGAATTGGGTGGATGTCAACGCAGTTACTGTGACAAAGCTTTAAAGAAATACGGACAGCAACAAGGCCCAAGGCTCTCTCAGTGCCCTAATGTCCAGTTGAACCACTAAGTCACATGGATGTGGATGTAACCGCAAACCTGACCAGCACAGGTATCCATCAGGGAAACAACCAACCCCCCCAAAGCCTTAAATTACAAAGCCGTGAGCCATGTGCACGGTGCCAGTGTGAAATGTAATATTTAGATAGGTATTGCACAACTTCAGGACTGTTAACTGCGGTTATGATACAGAATCTATATGAAAGTGTGCTTCTTTTCAGCCAACAGCAAAGCTACCGTTGTTACAACATTTTAAATAGCCAGCAATGGTAATGAATCATCAAGATTGTTGGGGGGGGGCGGATACTTGTGACAGGAAATATATTCTACAATTAAAAAAAAATATATATAAAAATTGTATATTATAATCTGATATAGTGTTTTGTTATACAGGAGTGTATTTATACTCTTTCTTCCTGAATATTCCTTAATATTGACAAATGTTCTAGGGTATTCAATGACTACTTCACTGTAGGCTTTATTTTGTAACCCTGTCATTAGAAAGGGAGCAAAGAACAGCAGGCTCAGGCTGTGATCCATAGAGGGGTCCACCTTTCTTGAGCAAAGGAACTTTTACATAATTGCTTACATCTCATGCTAGTTCATTCAAAACGAATCCATTCAATTTGTTTGATATATGAAATAAAAGACAGAACAACAACAACAAAAAAGGATTATTATCAGTGACAATTCTGTAAAAAGACAAGAAATCTCATTAAGAGTATCCTGCCTTTTGTCACAAAAATCTAAACAGAAGCAGCACGAAAACAGAATCCCAACAGTGGCACATCACAGTACTTTTTTTTTTTTTTTCTTAATTTTAACAAAGCTCATAGAAAACAAGAGGTTTTGCTGTCAGGAACACAGATTTCCTATCTTGAGAGTGCCTTGTCAAGGTGGAATAGAAAACCTTTTATAAATGACTTATTCTGAAATTGCACAGAACTGCAGTTGAGCTCCAGCTTACATCTGAGGGACAGTGCTGTGATCTTTGCTCACAATACCTAAGTAATTTTAGATTGGTAATCAATTCAACAGGACTGTAAAATACTGCTCTCCCTTCTAAATAGGGATACAAGGATGTCTGCCAGCCAAAACGTGACATTTCAGCTCAGGAACTGAGGATGAGGAACTTATACTATGAAACTACTGAGTTTTGTGCCTCTGCAGATTCTATTTTGAGTTTTAATGGCCAGCTGTTGTCACACAGTCCCCAGTTTACTTTCTATAGGGTTATTTTGCTTGAATGCATGGGAAGACTTTTTGTGGATTATGAATTAACTGAATTGTGTCGTAATCAGAATTTTGAAAAGATTTTTTTTAATACAGCTTTCAAAATTACTACTATCCCTTTTGCAGCTGGCATTTACCAACATGCCCAAGGACAACACAGAAAAAGAGGGGACAACATGGAAGAAGAGGGGAAAAAATGAAAAGGACAAAGCTCACTAGGTAATAAAAAGGAAAAAAAATGCCTAAGCAATTAAGGAGGAATAGAACAAAACAAATGAAATAAAATTATCTGTGATCGCCAGACCACTGCTGAAGTACTTTTGTTGTTGTAGTTGCTGTTTTCCTTTCCTTTCATACACTGAATTTTGTCAGTTACACCTTGGGCTTGTTTTATTTATGTATTTTTAAATAAGATGTTTTTAATCTGGCAGAATCAGACTCTGAATAGTCACACTGAAATTAATGAAATTACTTACTTTATACATGAATGAAAATTCATCAGAGTGAATTTCTAATTGGTATAAAGATGAAAGATCAAGTTGAATACAAGATTTCAAAAATGCTTGCAGAAGAATACTCAGAGTAGAGGTTATAAAGCATTTATAATATGGGCATGCACCTACATGCCCTGCTAAATTTATCTGAAAGTGCCTGCATATCTATTTATTCAGATGTAGAAATTCACTTCAGCCACTGCCTGCAACTAAGTTCACAGTTCAGAAACGACAACTGTACTGTGGTTTGGGCCAAAAAAATCATCAGACAGGCTACTTCTAAAACAAGTCACATTTAGATGATTTTGCAAAGCTCAGTAAGAAACACTTGATGACAGTTTGGCTTCATTACATTATCTTGATAAAACTAGAGACAAGTCCATGGAAGAAACAACTGATACTTAAAACTTAGTGAACAGAACTTCAGTACTCAGACTCTGCCAAATAAAATCTGTAACTACATTCATAAAACTTTAAATAATAATGTAAACATATGTGAACCCGCTGTTGAATATCAGAAAGTCACATTCTGTAGCTATAGAGTTTACAGTATGAATCTAATTCACTACAAAACTTAATGACTGCCTTTGTATATTAATAATTTATTGATGATAATTCAAATTATTTGGTTAGTCTTTCCAAGTTTTTTTTTCAGTTATTTTGGTCAGAAAACAGAAGATTCAATGATCTGCAGTTACATAATGAAAAGCACTTTAGTTTAATTTCAGATTTCCAAAGAGGTTCAAGGACAATTAATAAAAAGTCCATCTTTTCTATGTGGATTCTCAATTTTCAAACAACCTACCTGAGTAAGAATTGGGGAGGAGGATCTACAATAAACTGGACTGGTGAGTTTTAGATAGCAAGCCACTCAAAACACCATCTGGGTGTAGAATAGGACATGTGTTTTCCATTCTAGGACCCCTGCTCAAAAAGTCTTTGCTACAGAGCAAGAGTTATTCTGGAAAAACAAATCATCCTACTAAAAATGAAAAAAAAAAAAATTCCCCCACACAGTTCGTTCATTTACCAAAAACAACAAACGTTTGTTTCTGTCATTGCAAACTGCAGCCATTATATACTCTGGTCATCCTCAGCAAGGTCTACATCACCTTGTTTTTTTTTGTTTGTTTGTTTGTTTGGATTGTAGAACATTGGATAACTAAAAGCTGTTCTCAAACCTACATTTCTTGTCAATAAAAAACATAAAAATAAAAATCACAAGCTGTCTGAGGCATTTTTCTCAGATAAAGACGACAAACTGAATGAGGTATCATCAGGCTCTGGGGATGTATGATTGAAATCCATTTCTTCTAAGTCAGGAGGTAAGTCTGACAGCAGTGCCTATAATTAGGAAAATTAATATACAGTAGTTAACTATATGTTTTATTTCAATGTTCAAATATCTTCATATGGTGAATTTTAAACTTTTTAGTCAATGCTGATATAGGATGGCTAAAAAGAGGTCAGTATTGATACATACTGATAATAAACATTCTGTCCAATATGAAGTGTCTTAGAGCAATCTCTAGAGTTACTTAAGTTATTTAGGAAATATTTCAAAACAATTCCTCCCACAGACTGGACAGAATAAGTGCTCTATATTCATATACTTTACTCAAGTATTTTTAACATGAAAAAGCTTTAATATATCTATAAACACACTACACTGTGTGCAGGAGATATCACTAGATTTTGCACACAAGACCAGACATAAGCTCTAAATTTTTATTGCAAAGTTTGCCCTTTTTATAGTCTGTTTATGTGGCTTTATGAAAAAGCAACTTTAAGTCAGATTTAGGTTGAACATAAAATGCTTTAAGTTTCTTTATTGTACATTATAATTCCTATTTTTACATGTGGCAAACTGCAGACTGTAAAGGGAAAAGGGAGGGTGAGAGAGCAACAAAAAACCCTTTGCAAATAAAGCAGAAAACATTTATACAAAACATAATCCAACCAACTATTAAAACAAGTGTTAACAACTTATAGTTATTAAAAGGGCAGCTATGCATTAAAGGTAGTGTACCAAAACCAAAGAAACCTGTTTTTTATTCCCAAATCTTACAACAGACAAGTTAAACTCCTTCAGTGTAAACTGCTGCACTATCTCCCCTTTGTAAAGGTAACACTTTTTCTACAATCCTTTTTTTAGACTCCAAGAACTTTTGTTTAAAGTACAACTTTTCTTGTGTCCCTAAGATGTTCAGCATCATGCTGCCGTAATCATAATTTCAGTCTCTGGGCACTATGGAAGAAAAACAAGAAAACAATGGAATACTTCAACATTATTAAAGCTTGCTTTAAGACTTACCTGCTGCTGTTCTTTATCATCTGATTTAATGGCAAGTATCAAACTACGAGTAAATGTCTGTAGCTCGAAATATTTCTGCTTGTGATTCTCCAGCTCATTTTCCATGAATCTGACTTCTTCATTCTGTGGAGAAAAAATATATAAAGTTCTGTAAATAATAAACACAATTGAATCATTTTAATAACACTTAAATATACTAACATTAAAATGAAATATTTTTATTTAAAAGGAGTAATGAATTTATTATGATTTCTGGCAAATAAAGTCCCCAAATCCTAGAACTGTAGAACAACGCATACGTATTTCAGATAAGAGATTTTTGATGGACTGCCATAACATCACACAATATCTACAGTGCCTAAAAAAAAAATGCATATACCAGTTCATTTTTTTATTATCCTGCATAAGCCACACGTAGTACCAAATCATCACACAGGCAGATGAGGCATTTCAGAATTACTGCACACCACTGAAGCATTAATGACTTGCACCAATGCTTACATGATCATTGAAAACACTGCTTTTTATTATATAAAGATGCCATCCAAATCCATTTTAAGATAACAAAAGCTAGCACTTTCCCAGAAAAACAAAGCAATCTTGAATGGCAGGCTGCCTATAAGAAGAGACAGCAACTAAATGTATTTATTACAGTGTGAGGCTCCACACTAAGACAGGGGAAAAACCTCCAGGCCGCCAACCTAAAATACACCACCCGCTAGTGCAACCCTGTTCGATGTGGATTCTGAAGAGTGAGCTCACCCACCTCCCCACAATCCCCGAGGGTGCAGAAATAATGGCAATATATTTATAAATAAATATATTTTATATTTATTATTATATATTTATATCAAACATATTATATTACATTTAATATATAATATTATATAACATACAATATTATAAAAATATTTATAAATAAATATATATTCATTTATATATTTATATAAATATATTTATAAAATATATTTATTATTCTGATTTTTAGCAACCAATGCCTACATGGAAATAACAGTGTACACTAATTAGTAATTTATGCCACTGGGATGCTAGCTTTTGCCTGCCCCACTTCTGTGGGCCTGCTGCATGCTGCACATCCAGACCCAAGAGGTTTGCGACCCCAGTGTTTGCAACTCAAGGGTTTGTTTGCTCTCACAGGACAGCACTTTTTTGTGCAGATCTTATTCAACAATATTCTAACTGAGCAGGGAACTTGACCTGTATTTTTCTTGAGAATTTTGTGTACATAACAGAAGTCTATGAAGACACTCTCATGATACTGCCATTAACTGAAGAAATCTCTACACTGGCAGACTAATTAGGGAAAGAAATGTCCACGTGCCTCCCAAACTGCTCTGAGAGTCTCTCAGGGCCAGGAATTCTGCAACTGCCAGGCCAAGGCCAAAGGCCTCTGCGGCATCTCAGGTAAGACCCAGAAGTCTTCAGCTTACGACTGATATTAAATAACATGTGAAAGAGTTGTTTTTCCCCCATTTCTGTTCCTAATTCCCCGTAGCTTTACACCAAAGCAGGACCGATAAACAGCTGAGGGAGAGGCAGCAAGTTACCACTGATCTTGTACCTTTCCCTTGCTTTGGCAACAGAAGAAACATTAACATTTCAAAAGAGAAAAAGTTTCTTTGTATAAGATTTCCAATTGTATTGTCAAAGAAATATGAAAACTGTGCATTCTGTGGACCAAAATACATATTTTCAACCTTTCTACAGATACTGAAAAAAGTCACTGTATTTGCAAATAACTTTCTTGGTGTGGAGATAAGAATTGTTTTGAGTAAAAAAATCAGATAATATACTTCAGATCATGCCAAGTATCTCCTCCTCTTCAAACTTTCAGCTGAGTGATGTCCAAGGTTTTCAAAACAGATGTTTCTCTTTTTATTCACCTTTGCAAAGATCATATAAGCTAAATATACAGTTTGCTTCTCCAGATCAGAAGCACCATAATTTTTGCAAAAAGTATTCATGTAATGGCAGTGAAAGCACACTCTCCATAAGGTATTGAAAATGTATATATAGTTTGGGATACACAAAGAAATCATTGTAGAAAGTAAGTATTTAGGCTCACAGTTATTGCATAATTAAGTGACCTGTTTGCTTGTCTCCACTATCCCCTTGTAAATTCAAGACAGCGTAATTAAAAATAGACAATATAGGGCAAACTCTAAGCTAAAGTCTATGATCTAGCTTATTGTGTGGTAAACTGTGTGCCACATACTCCATATTCTTGCATCATATCTCACCTGTAACACCCAGTGTAACCCCCACGTATACCTGAAACCCTGTCACAGAAAACAAAACCAGAAGAATGAACAGGGAAACAAGGGAAAGGCTAAAGATCTCCCGTGAATGTTTCCATGACTTGCAAAGCCACATTACAGAAATCTAGAATCTCAATCTACACAAGATGACTGCAAATCAGAATCTCAGGTTTCTTGCCCGAGGGAATACTTCACAATATTCTGATATTAGACCAGATATTTTATCATTAGTTCCCCTATCTATATTGTATGAAAATTTGAATTATAAAAAAAAAAAAAAAAAAACTCTGTAAGTTTAGCTTGACTACACGACCACACGTTTAATTAGACTTGCAGTGAAAAATGTAAATGTTCCTTGATGGTTGATTTTGGTAGCAGCAATTAGCTGCAAAACTTACCAACTGGCATTTCATTTTAACAATGATGAAAATAGTTTTATGTTATAGCACTGTGCTCTGACATTCATGTTCACATGTGCAAGACTGGTTGAAATTCACATTTAGTTGCCGTGAAAAAGATGGCACCGCATAGGGAAGCAAAAGATTTTTAACAAGCCATAAGGATGTGTTTTTTAATTGAAAAAAATGACATTCCTTAAAAAAAGTCACCGTAATGTTTCAGGTTATAACAGCTCTAAGAATATGAGATAAATATTTGGGCTGTGACTTTGAGGCTCACTGAAAATCTGTCTTCATATATTTAATAAAGTAAGACATTTTCATAAAAAAGAACTTAAGTGATTTGTTATAGATGTAAACTTAAGCTGCCTATTTAGCAAGGAATTTTTTCCAGTAAAAGATGGAATACAGATTTATATAGAAAATGCACAGCCACAAAAAACAATTACTTATGTCTAACAACAAAACAACAAACAAGGTTCTGCAGGGCATGCTGTCACAACAAGTCTTTCAGTTTGGTGACAGGTGACATTAAGAAAAGGTCATTCTTTTATCCATATTCATTCTGCACTGCCCTTACCAGGAAAACACTGCTTGAGGGATTAATTTTTGTTCTGGAGAAAAGGATAATCTATTTATTATTTTGGTAACTGATTATCTTTAGTAGAAAATGCCTGTTTTGTAAGCAAAAAGTCAGCCACATACATTAAAAACTCAATGCTCAAAATACAATGCACAACTAGGCAACTTGGAGACCAACAGCACACATAACCTTCACCATTAGGCAAAGGCAGTGGCTGTCGGGAATCTGGCTGCTTCTCTCCCACAGCTACTGCTTACAACGCGTCCTGTAGGCTGCAGCGCTTATGTTCTACACATGCACTGTAATATTAGAGCTACTACTTTCTCAGTTCCCCCTGTTTTGTTAGCGGATTCCAGCTGTTGTTATTTCTTTCCAGAGCTGGCAGCATCACACTGTATTTTAAAAGCATTCCATAACACTCCAGAGAACAATTATGGGCACAGAGTGGAAGTCTCATTTTAGACACTAAATAAATTGCTTTGGTTCGGGACACTTGGTGGGAGCTGCAGATGGCTACGCTTGCAGTAACGTAGCTGCTCTGTAGAAATGGGACTTTTCCTGCCTCCCTCCGTGCTGAAACACAAATGAACTGGCTGCAGATGGGATGCAACTGCTTGCTTGGCATGTAGAGAAGGGGAAATGTGCTGTTCCGTGGCTACCTGAGGAGAGCAGAAGAGTTCCAGGCTCCCACACTGCTGTGCTCAGATCCTTGCAGATTTCTTCGTCGTTCGATTTTTTTTTTTTGGTGAAGTATTATCTTGCTTACTATTTCATGGCCTGAATTACTTACCTTGTAATCCAAGAGAGAACTCATTTGATCCACTTCAGAATTGCTTATCATATCACTTTCTTCATCATCTATAATTTCTATTTTCTGAAACAGAAGTAGATGATTCATTGCAAATATTTGGATTTATAAATTAGAGCTACGAACAACAACACATCTCAAGGCAACGTGCAAGGAAGAAAGTAACTTTTTTTTTTTGGCCTGCTTTTGAGCATTTTTGAATTCTGGAGCCCCCATTAGATGGCAATCACGCACTTCACCCACAGGAGCTCTAGTAATATACAGCTTGGGAGAGTTGCTGCTATGGTGACTCTGGCTATTTGCAGAGGAAGGGCTAAATGTCACCAAGTTTTGGCAATTAAATTGCATATTGTATCTCACTACAGCCTGCAAATGTCTGCATTTATTCCATAATCTTTTTGATGAAGACATCCTGGAGGGACAAGAAAGCTTTTTCTCGTGGAATTAGGGAGGCAAAAAAAAAACCCACAAACAACAACCTACCACATTATGACAAATGACTGACAAGTCCTAACTGACCTGTACCTTGACTTAAAAAAAAAAAAAAAAGTCTCTCCTTTGATCTACTTTGGTCATAGTGCAAGTCAAGTGCCCTAAAGAGTAGAAGACACTGATATGATATATAGGTTCAAAAGTGTGTGTTATATGTATGTGTATATACGGATATTTTCACTTAATTCAGAAAAACTCTTAGGAGTGTTACTAAGTTTCCAGAGTTACTAAAATGCAATGTTAAAGGACAACCCAAATACTGTTTAAATTTGGAAATCTGGAAATATATTACAATCATACCTCAACTTTTAAAACATTCCCTTTAAGACTACTTAGCACTTTTATGTATTTTTCCCCTAACAAAAACACTTGGTAAGAGAGAGAAATACGTTAACATACACTTTGATAAGAAAAAAAAAAAAAAAAATCACACATCTTTAGAGCACCTAGGAGGCATTTTTGATTCACATCTAAATTACATTGCAAACTGATGGAATTAACTTGAATTAGAAAGTGATAAGATACTGGAATTTTTAATTGAGAACTAAGAAGGATTAAGCTACAAATTTTGCTGTATTTTTCAGAAAGAGCCAATGGTAGCCTAATAAGAGAGTTTTATAGTACCTATCACTAATCTAACACTTTAAAGATTTTAGACAACTGTGTATAATAGGTTAAAGCAATCTTATTGTATTATTTAATACACTATTTAATAAAGTTTAGGCAAGGACCACAGTGACAGAACTGCATTTTAAATGGTTAGTTCCAGAGGCATCAGTTAATAGGAGGTTACCTCTCTGAAACATTTTATATATATACACACACATATATGTCCTTCACATGTCCACACACACATATATATATATATGTCCTTCTGTCTGCATGCAGACCAGCCATCAGAAATCCCCCCCTAACCTCCAAGAAAGAGTCCTTAGAGACATGCAAACAGCCTCTCAGTGGTAGTATCCACAAAGCTAATGAGCATGTGTTGAAAGCAGAGAGCATAAACTACATTCTCCCTGCTTCAGTGTCTGACAACAGAGCTGAAGCGCTAACATTTCAAAGGCTTAATGTCACAAAGATGTGCTGTTATCATATGCTAGCACTGTGATTTAAATAAATTTTTGATTTTAGACTCGGCTTGAGGAAAAGAGTCTCTAAATAAATGCCAAACATTCAACTCCATCTTCTTTCAATTCCATATTTTAAGATAGCAATAGATAAACAGATTAGAATTTCAAACAGAAAACTGTATCTGTTATGCAAGTCCAATGTATCTTAGTTCAATTTTAACAGCATACTTAATTTTGTTACAGTGGAATGTGGTATGAAAAAATACTTTTTTTTCCCCTTCTTACTGTTTCAGATTATATAATGATGAGGGTTCAGGTAAACTGAGGAACCAATTTGTTGTCGGGCATCACCTTCACAGACTTTTTCACGTTTCACCCTACATCTCCATGGAAAACACGTTAACCTGAAACTCAGAGGTTATTACTTCTAACGCTATATCAGGCCAGCGGGTTAAAGAGACTACAAAAGGGCAGCTGTTCTTTTCAGGCTAAACAGAAGAAATACAACCACAGAATTTTAGTTTACCCCGGAGGATAACATTCTCTTTCTGTATAAAAGAGAAAGAGATCTCCTGTTCACTTTCTTATTTCAGATTATAGACAATTTATATAAAAACAAATGTTCTGGATGTGTTCTGAGCTACTATAGTTTAAAAGCTACCTGAATTAGAAGAGCCTAATTGGGAACTGGAACCATTGCCTGTTCATTCTCCAGATAACTTAAGAAAAAATTACCCTACCACTTGGGGTCTTCTCTCCTCTTCCTCCTCTCCTTTCTTCTAATTTGAGAGAAGACAGGCTAAACAAAGGGGACATATTACATTATTTGCCATGACTCCTCCCTCTGCCTTCCCTTCCTTATGTTATCACAGTCAATTAAAACCAGCAAGGACTGTGTTTGACTCAAAGTGAAGGCACATGAGAATATAAGAAGCATCTAAATAATGCCCTATCATAGCATGGGGATGAAGACTATATAGCCAGCCCTGGATATCCCTCAGATCCAAGATTAGCTGTACAGAGCAAACACTAGACACTTTTGACTTTCTGAAAGCAACTGAAAACCATTTTTTATTTTTATTTTGCTATTTATCCTTATTCTATTATTACAACATGTACTTACAGAATAAGTACATACTATGCAAGTACTTCAGAACAACAACATTAGCCTATTATAATACAGAAAAATCTGTATTATTCAATTTTTATTGCATGTGCCCAGTTCCACTACAAGAAGTCTCTTGTAGTACATAAGCAAGAAGGAAGAACTCAGCACACTCAGCTGAAGCTTTCAGCTAGAGAAAAACACTAGTGTTGGACAATAACATCAATGTAAACTAGGACAGCAAAAGTATACACACCACATTATCAGCAGATACTGGATTCTGGTCATCTTCTTTGTGACCGATTTCTTCATTTTGAAGAGTATCACTTGTCTCTTCTGCAGAAATAAATTAGTTTTTCAGATTTCATTCAAATTCATGCTTGAGGAACATTATTAGTCTTTTCCACTAAATATGTCACATCTGCTATATACAAAAGCAAAGTCGTATCAGTGTCACAAAAAAATACTGTATATCTTAATAAACACATATATCACATCGCCAGTATATCAGGCCAAACTTGGGACAATCGTAATTTGGAAAGACAGAAAAACAAGTCTACCAGTTGCTCTTCTGCAATTTGCACTAAGACTTTCCTATTTTAAGTTCAAGTTAGAATATTCAGAGGTAACGAAGAGTTTCACACCAGATCTACCTAGAACTTTTCCAATTAAGCACGTTTGCATTTAAAACCTCTATTGCCTTGCTTTCAAGCTCTATTTTGCTTCGTTTAATAGGAAAGAAGGATTTTTCAGTGAGCTATTGCATGAAAAATCCAGCTTACCCCTATAATTACAGGCTACATACTAGAATCTCACCTCCTCCTTGTAGGCACTGACTACTTTTGAACAGAAAACTGATCAAGCAGATAATTATTTTATTCTCATACAGAAAAAAAAGGTTTCCTCCTAGTTAATCTGATCTTCTCCCCTATATGTATCAGCAAAGCACACACTCGAAAACACAGTAGATCTTATTCCTAAATCTCAACCATAATTGCTGAACAATTTCATTATCCCTTAATTATGGGCAACATGAAAAAAATTAGAAAGGTATGTGTGTTGATTCCTGTGAGAAAGTACATTTCTGAAAATTACTTTAACCCTCTACATCTAGATCTACTTGATCTACTATCAAGAGAAAGAGGTTGAGAGAAATAGAAAAACAAAAAATAAATCAAAACACAAGGGCAAGACAGCTATGATTAAAATTTCCATGGTGTTAGCAACAGCTAGGCTATTTATTGGACCCCCTCTACTTTCTGCAGTATTCTGCACAGGGCAGAGCTTGAGTAAGAAGGGACAAGCAGTCAAGCTGCTAGCCCAGAAGAGGAAAGGAGGTGCAGTGAATAGGCAATAGCTATAACTATATGTAGCCTATATGTAGCCATTTTAAGTAACTTTTCTGTCTTTAATTGCCTTTAACTGAATAAGATTTAAAGTGGTTTCAAATAAATTCAATCTGTACAGGCTACAGCTTCCTAAGAAAATTTCTGCTAGCACCAAAAGCAAATGGGTCCAAAGAGGAGGACTGCAATAGCAGGCATCAATATAAGACCACTTCATTTCACTCAGAGGAATGAAAGTCGTCCAAGCCACACACTCAAGTGACACCAAAACAGCATCTAAACCGCTGATCGCTCTCAAACCTTGACAGTGATCATTCTGCTCTACTACTACTGAATGCAACTCTTTAAATGCTCATCATTAGCTAATATAAACTGGCACAATCATAATGACCTGCACAGAGCTGACATTAACACAGACTATGGATTCAATTAACATAACTTAAAAGGCAAATTCATATTACTAGAGAAATGCAGTGCTCACCTTTGCATCAGACTATAGCTTTTTAAATGTATGCACTACTTTTCAAAAGCCAAACTAAGAATATCTTTTTCTATCTTTGAGAGTTCGGTGTTTTTCTTTCTTTTTCTTACTTAATACGAACAACAATTTTAGTTCTCAAAGACTGATGTGACTGAATAGTAAACATGATTATTGGTGGAAGTGTTTTCCAGGAAGTTCAAAAAATCACCTGTAGCAATAAAACCTACCACACTGGACTGTGGAAGGTAGCAGACACTGTTCCTGTGTTGGAATGAAGAACAAAAGACCATTTCTTGAACACTAGGGAAAACTACTGGTCTTCTTGTACTTGCCTGAGCTTTGATTATAATCTCATAGTGTTACAGTTCGAGCCTATTTTAAGGAAGCCAGGCTCAATAAATGTGGTGTTATTCTTCACATTAAGCTGCAGACAATTCAGACTCTTCCTCCAGTACCATTTTCTTTTAGATAGATCTTATTAAATCCGTTCCTTCCACACCTCAGGCAAATCAGAGACTCTGATTCTACATCTCACTTGGCTTTCAATCATTTGACCCATTTCTTTATCATCTTTTTCCCTTTACATTAGAATCTGACAAAGCTATCACAATTCATTCCCAGCAATTCTCCACTTTTCTAGTTCATCTTTAAGTTGTTCAAACAAAATGACAAGATCAAGCCTGGCATGCTAAGTTGAAATAGCATGCACTAGGTCAGACTTTCTTTTGGTTTAGAGAGCAAAGACTTTATTGATCTCTTCTAATCAGAAGCACTGGGAGCAATTAGTTGAGCTTGTGAAGCTGGTGAAATGTGCAGAGTGGCAGTTCAGCTGCCTTAGGCCCAGAGTATTAATGGAAAGGGAGAGCACGAGAGAGGACAGGGTGGGAGGAAGAGACAGGGAAGGAGGAAGAGACTGATTTAATGTGGCCGTGCAGCTCCAAGGGGCAGCACGAGGGAATTAGGCTTGAGATCCTTGAGATCATGAGCTGCACTATGATTACAGTGGGGGTGCTGTTCCAAGTCTTTCTGAGCACCTCCGTGCTACTGACTTCAACCTTTACTATATTGATTGGTGTTTGCTTGTCCAAGAGCACGTAGGCACCTCTACCAGCTCAATGGCAAGAACTTCTGTTGGGTTCCCACCCGCTGTGAGGCTGTTCTCGTGTCACACCAGCTTTCAGCCAACATCTTCTGAACGTGTCTGATCAGCGTGAGTTTAGTATCAGCACAACTGCAACTACACAGCTCTGACCAGACCAAAACAAGTGGTTCTTCACATTAGCACTTATTTAGACAAAAAAAAAATATGATTATATATTTATATATCTATATATTTAAGCTGAGTACAACTGGCAGGATAACTGTAAGTATGTTATAAACCTGATCTCTTAGGGAAATGAGGTTTATGCATTTGTATTTTCTGTTCATCTGTCAGTTGCACCAACAAATTGTGAACTTGTCAATCATCTTCTGGTAAATCTAGCAGAAACTGAGCTCTTACAATGCAAAGTTTCTGCAAGCTTTCTGATAACAAACATATTTCATATAGAGAAAGGTAGAAGAAAGAGATGAAACTGTACCTTCAGCATGGCCAAGATAAATAACTTGCAACTGCCAGACACATTTTCAGACATTGGTGAATGTGTACAACTGAGAATGCAAAACATGCACACTGCATAAAAGTAAAAATATAGGCACAGTAGTAACTGCATTTTCAAATACCTTGTGAGCTTCCTTCAGATAAGCAGATTGATACTTCATCATTCCTATCATTATCATCCCCCACTTCAGTAGCAGTTTCCTCTCCTGGATTAAGTGCTGATTTAGAAACAAATTCAGATTGATCAGAGAAATCAGCAGGACCTCCTCTAGGGGGTGGGACCTCAATCCCCATTAAACGATATTTCCGTCTTCGATTCCCAATCCACGTCTTGTAAGAGAAATAAACATGAATGATATCAGAAACTATAACAAAAGCAACAGGCCCACAACCAAGCGAAATTAGCACATCTCTACCCCAGGACCAAGAGTGTAGTCAGCAGTTGTAGGCAGGTGATTACCCTCCTGTGTCTGATACTCATGAGGCTGATTCTGGAATACTATGTCCAGTTTCAGTCCTCCAGTGCAGGGGAAAAGGGAAGGTTAAGAGGCTATAGTGCAAAAGGAAAAGAAGCAACAGTCGCAAGTTGCAGCAAGGGAAATTCTCCCTGGCATTAGGGAGGGAGGGGGAAGGAAAAAAAAAGAAAAAAAAAAAAAAAAAGGCTTCACGGGGAGGGAGGGGCGCTGAGCATGAGAACAGTTTGTCCACAGAACTAGGGGCATTTTCAGCTTTGGAGATATGCAGAGTTTTACTGAGCAAGGTCCTGCGCAATCTAGCCTAACTCTGCTGAAGAGTTGGACTAGGTGACCTTGTGAGCTCCCTCCCACCTATTCTATGAATTTAATGTAAGATCTTTAACTCAAGTTCTTCCCTCCATAATTTTCACTAGGCAACTAAAGCATCCAACAACCCATAGAGTCAACCTGTTCTAGGATATCCTAAAACACAAATTGTCCAAAGGGATAGTTTTACATCACTCTTCTTCGCAGAGGAAATAACCTGGGATAAATAAGCAAGTTCAGAGCAATATTATCCTTCAGTCCTCTTTGGATGGAAGACAAGCCTTTAAGAAGCATTGCTTGCAACAAGGTGCAAGTAAGAGCCTACTGTGAGCAGCGGTGGGAGATGGAAGAGCTCCAGAATCAAGGAATCTGAAAAGTCATTCGTGGTCAGATGGGTATTGAAGCTAAGTTCATTTTACAGCAACAAAACTGACACTCTTTAAAAAAGAGAAAAATATATTCAAAATTCTCCAGGTGGAGCTGAGTAACTGAAAAATGTCTTCCTTTAATGAATTATAAAGAGGAACTTAGGCTAAGTATTATTAAAGCTGATAGAGTTTAAAATAAAGGACTAAGAGTCATCTGCAACTCTTCACCTCTTAACATTCTCTTGGTAAAACACACATCCCTATCATCAGGTCTCCAGTCTAGTACAACTTACCAAACACACTACAGTATTCCCAGATTTTTATTTTCAGAAATGTACAAGGCAACACTACTTCTGGCTTTACATCAGAAATACCTGCAATTCTTCTCCTTCCCATTCCACTTCTTCTAAAGAGAGTTCAGACAGATGAATAGCATTGAAAAGGCTAGTATAGAAGATTCCCTCCTTAAAAATATCAAGCAAAAGGACAGCTGATCAGATTCATTAAGCCTGCTGTTACCAGCTAGTGAAAACTCAGCAGCAGTTTCCCCAACTTCAACTAAGCAGATGACCCTCAACAGTCAGGGATGAAAGGCTGGAGCCCAGGCAGGAGGCAGCTGATGCCTGTCCGGAGGCAGCTTGTGAGGAGACTGGCAAGGAGCCACTTAAAAAGCATCAGCACAGCTCTCCAGATACTGAGGTTGGGGTGTCAACTTACAAGAAAGATTCGAAGTTGCAACCTTCAGAAATGCTGCTTAAGGGGAAAAATAAGGATCAAGTATCTTCAGTTGTTTTTTTACAATGAATCTCTCCATCATAACTCATGTCTAGGCTAGCCCTAGAGCCTCAAACAGCAAGAGACATTAATCAGCTGTGAAAAGTGACTGGTCATTCTGCTGCAGTGATTGATTTTTTAATCAACTCAGACTAAGCACTTCCTTAAATATTCCAACTTTATCCAGTGATCTGCAGGAAAAGGAAGGATATGTCTCTAGCCTGGGGACAGGGTGGGTAAAAGCAGCACTATATCTTTTCTGTATAAAAGCTTTATTCTCTATAAAAGAGAAAAAAAGGTTAATTCTCAAACACTTCGGAGGAGTTTAATAGTTGTCATCCTGTGCTCAAACATCTCATGTCTCACTGAAGGCTACTCTGCCTTTCAGACACGTTTTGGTACGAACAAATAAAATAAGTCAAGAAAACAAAACAAACAAGTTTAACCACAAAAAGGGTCCCTCAAAAATATAATCAGTAATAATTATAATGCAAATACAAGAAATACTTTTAATTTAATGAAATATTGCCTAGAGTTCACGTACTTAAAAGTTACTTTTCTTCCCTCTTTTTGAAAGACACCTGGGTGTGGAACATGCATGATGTGAAACCACAGTCACAGGAAAGCAAATCTGCTCTCCTACTGCAGGCCAAGTCATATGGAAGAAAATACCCCGTTCAACCTTAAAAGATTAAATCTAGTGGTGGCAAACATCTTTCTTTGTGTTAGGAAAATTTATATTCTGTACAACTCTGTACTGTACTTCTGGAAAAGCAACACTTATCTGGACAAATCATGACCTTTCATTAAAAACCTATGACAAGAGAAGAACGGGGATCACTAATTAATTGAATTAAAAACTAGTGATTTACTATGTGCAAAAATCTATGTAAAATACTTATATATTTTGTTATATCACAAAAGGAGCAACATTTGCTAATTGTACACCGTCTGGAATTCAAAGTACAGTAAAATTCAAATAAAGGTAAAATGTGTTGAAATCGGAGACATTCTTCCCCCAGCAGCCTTCTGGGCCACCTCTTTGTGGCTGTGCATGCAGGACAGAGCAGAGATGCTCTGCTGTTCACCAGGACCCCGCTGCCTGCATCACAGCTGTGTTCAGACACCTGATTAGAAGGACACCACGTCACACACTGATCCAACACCAGCATCCCTCACACCACCTTCTGCCCTCTATCATATCCCCTCTTGGCTTCAAGACACCATCTGAAAAGATTATTTTCTTATTTTGGAATATTCTTTCGCATGTTTGCAATTATTTTTCCCCCATAAGCATCAATGAAATGCTTTTCCCTGTGTCTTTAGAAGGATTTCATATCTTGATCATAATCAACAGCAGCATTTTTTCAGTCTTCCAGGATAAACCTAAAATTTTTATTCTTATTTAAAACCTTATTCCAGTCTAAAGAAGATGTCAAACAGCTCGTAGTGCCACTCTGGTTACTGATCAATAGGACTCTTACCTGAGGGCCTTTTTCTATATATAGACTGTAAAAAGAGCAAGAGAGCACTTCCCAACATGGTCATTCATTATGTAACACGTGAAATCTATTTCAAGCTTCCTCATGAAATTTTTAAAGGCTTTCATCTGTCCTATTTTTGCTTCTGCGACAAGATAGGGCAAGTCTCTCGATTTCTTACCCGCACTATTTCACAGTCAACGTTTAATTCTGCAGCAACAGCTTCAATTTTCTCTCTGCACACTGAGCCCAGGCTGGTCATGCCATTGTCCCAGTATTTCTTTAGGGTAGCTAAGTCTCGGTCACTAAACTGCGTGCGGTCCTGTAACTGTAAGATAAAAAAAAAATACCGTTAGATTAAAAATAAAAATAACAATAAAATAAAAATCAGCTTATACTTCCCATTGCATTTCCAGAGGCCTTGCATACAGTAAGGCACACATGTTATGCTGCCTCCTTGGCTTTTCTTCTAACTCTCCCTTAAGATTTTTTTTTTTTTTTTTTTTTAATCCAGGCCAGCAGGGAGTTCTCTGGGATTCACTTTAAAGGCAACAGCAGTGCTAAAGCAAGTTTAAAGCACTTGAGCTTTGTTTCAGCTCCACCTGATTTTTTAATTTCTTTTATCTCCCTCTAGATGGCTTGCTGAAAATAACTTTTTTCCTCTTGCACTGTTTACTCCCTCCACCCAATTTATGAATATTATTCCTTAAGGCCTTTCAAGTTTCTTACTCTCCCCGCCCAAAGTTCTTTTATCTTACTGCAAACTACAATACATGCATAATTCAAAGGATTCGGAGTTCCTAAAGGGAATGCTTTAATGTTTATTTGGTAAGCTTCAGAGTTTAAATTGGTTCCACTCCATTTGTGAGTTTCCCAATTCTATGTGCAGATATATCAAGATATGGTAGTAGATTACAGATAAAAGCAGTAACACTGACAAACAAATCCTAGACTTCTTAGCACTTCTTGAACTCAAATGGGTACATAGCATAACATGTTGCAAATGTATCATTTTGTCAAAATAATTTACAACTGCAGTAGCTTTTAGCTCAATAATCTTAACTAAGCTTTCCATTTCTCTACGAAAACTCGTATTTGTCATTTCTCCTGCCGTTAAGAGTCCATAAATGCAAAAAAAAAGAAAAGTTTGCATTAGTAAGTAGAAACAGCATTCTGTTATGTAAGCAAATTTTTCTGTTGTTATTATTTCAGTTTCATAAAGTTTTCAATTTTATAAAAACTAGCCATGATTTCAATATCTAAGAGTTGGGTTTGCTCACTGACAAACTGTTACGTTAGCATGGGGTTACATTAACAATGGACTGAAAAATTTCACAGAACTAGACAAACTTATGTGGTTATTAATGCTCATCTTTAGGATGTGGCCATCTTGGCAGTCCTCCCTTTAAAAATCACTTTTTTCTCAATGCATTAGGAACATTTGAGACTCTGACATACAAAACAGAGGTGCAGCTATAGCTATAGCAGTGTCTGTAGTTTGAGGCAGCACAGCAGCTCCCACAATGCCCACGCAAGAGTGCCCTGCTGCACAGACCTAAATCGCTAATGCTGACTGACCTTCAGAAGACGCTATTTTTCCTACATACCTGAGCTGAGCTTTTCCTTCCTGCAAGTCACTTCCCAAGGGCGAGAGTACTGTCATTGCCCGAGTTACTGCAGCCATAGTGCCTTTTCTGGCTGTTGGCAAAATAAAGTTTAACTTCTGAAAATACCTAGAGAACTTCTTGTTAGAGCTGCATGAAGCAGGCAGGGACCGCAAGGTGCCACCAAGAAGGGGAGAGGGGAAGGGATATGACAGCAAAACTCCAAGTACAAGGAGGAACAAGTCATTTTGGTCTTTCCAACCTCCTTGAATGGGAAGGGAGCTCATGACAACTTCACCTTCTAAAATATACCAAGTTTCAAAATAACTAAATATTTAACATTTGCAGTTGGTTCTGGAGTTTTCATGACTGACACAGCTGCAGTGTGCAAACTGTTTAGCATCATCATTAAATTTCAGGAAAATAAAATAGAAAACAAACCCATATTTAATAAGCCTAGCTAAAAACACAAAACCTGGATCATGTCATGTAGATTATCCCACCCCAGCAGACAAGTGAGATGACAGGTTAAAGCAGGGCTGCCTAATATTAAATGCTTCTTCACATACAAGGCAGTAACTGCAGTTAAAATTGTCTTCTTGAATATAGTTGCAGCAGCTAAATTAATGAATTCTAACAGTTTACCACAACTCTTTTGATAAAATTCTGACTAAATTCTTATCAATATTTCATGTTTTTAACCTCACAACTGCTATATAATGTTGCTAAAAGTACAAGCTTGTAGAGCCAGTCTCAATTAGTTGAGAACAAAGTAGACAAAGTTATGGGAATATTTTCCAGCTACATCCTCAAAGAAGGGTTTTGTAGCCACTTATTGTAAAAATGGGAGAAAAAAAAAACCACCAAAAAAAAACATTTTTGTTTTACTTCCTTGTCAGAAATAATCCCTAGTGTTTAAGATGACAATAGACATTTTGCTTTTTTGTGGCAGTTACTGTCACCTCCTTTCACTTGTGCTTGAAGGGCTTGTGCAGCCGTACATTCATCATGCTGATACTGATTGTAGGTCAAAATACAGAGAACAACTTTTGCAGTTATCTGACATAAAAAAACAACTATACATTCAGAAACAAAACTGAGGAGGGAAAGAAGTACATGTAAATATAAGACGGGATTATTAGGAAACATCTGAGATAAGAAACAAAAGTTAAAACTATAAGGAAAAATCAATTCCCTCCAAGAGGCAAAGAGCCTTGCTATGATGCCTGTCTGAATTTACACTGAGTTTGCCAGTGTATTTTCCATTTACTAGCTCTCATCCCTTTTTAACTATTACACTTTTGAGCACGTATCTTATTTCTGCTGCTTTCCCTACCAAGATTAGCACATAGTAACCTCCTAATCACAGACAAGCAGGCAGGAATTGAGCCCCTTTGGAAGGCCAAAAGTGCCGTCTGTCTTCAGAGAGGTTGTTGTGGCAGCACAGGGAATGGTGAACGCAGACAGACGCCTTTGTGGCGATGAAGAGCAGAATGCATCAGGTTGCTGGACTTGCAATTTTACCATTTCAAAAAAAAAACAAACCCTTTAGACATTCCAGGGCTCAGATTCACAAATCCTTGCTAAGAGGGTAACGGGTTATTCTACACTATGCGCCGCAGGGCGGCTGCCCGTCTGCACCTGCCTCAAGCGGAGGCAGCGCCGGCGCAACCTGCCCTCACAGGAGCACGAGGAGACCGGCAGCTCCCACCTTACATCACCACGAGACCAACCACCTTCATACGGGCCCTGGCACAAATTACGTGGAGAAATCACACTCTGTTCACTAACATTATCATCCCCTTCACCAAGATTATATATAAAATTTGACTCCTGTATTATAAATTGCTCAAAAAAGTCACCGACTGCTCTGACGCTGGTCAAAGTCCTTTGTGAGTCATTAAAAGGTAGAATTTCTCTGTGAACATAAAGCCTTGTTTCTATCAACTTAGCTAACAAATCTCCCCATGATTGGTATTATCAGAGGAACTGAGGAAACAAAGAACAATCTTACAAAATACAACATTGATGGTTCATGCTCCATTAAGAACAGGAGAGGTTCTATACCTCTACCAAAAGGTAGTAACTGAAAAGCTTTATATTTATGACAATGCTTTTCATAGCTTAAAGCAAACCAGCATTTCACTTCTTATTTTTACTTCATTATAGCAAACAAAGTCTATGAATACAAATCTCATTTTCTCTCTTCAGATCCACTACTCGCTGATTTGAGGCTTGACTTTATCCTCCAGAGTATTAACTGTTTGCTGAATACCTCACATTTATCAGTTCTGTTGACCGTATTTTGAAAAACAGAAACTTCTTCCAGCAGAAAATAGTCTATCAAGGCACAATGAAAAGCAATCCTTGGGAGCAAATTGAATCAGCAGTTCTGCCAAGCTCGGGGTTAAATCCTGCTTATCCCCTGACCCCTCAAGTGTAATAACAACATTCTTATAAGAGATGACCCAGTTTATTACAGACATTTCTGGCACTTTGCCAAGGACCTCATAATACCGACTGCGCATGCAGTATTTGTGGTGCAAATCTAGTGTCTATAATTGGTATGAGTAATTACATTTCAGTAGAGTGTCCTTATCCTGTCTTTTATTACAGCCTCCTTTTTTTAGATCATTTTTAATGCATCAATAGAAAAAGCTTCAGGCCATGCACACAAAAACTATCCAGAATTTTCAGATTAATAACAAAAGGTCTATTTTAAAATGAACACAGGGAGAAATTATGAAATGGTGATACCACTCCTGATGGAAACTTCATAAAGTTTTTCAGTAAATAAGAAATGTGCACCAGAGGACCTGACATACTGAAAGGCCTCTCACCAGAACTACAGCTCCTTTCATGAATATGGGTTTTATTTACGGTAGCTGTGAGCACAGTAATCTTAAATCAAAATAAAACCTCTCACAACAAACTTCTATACTGGAATTGACCCAGAGTGGATTGACAACTGGAATATTTACCTTCTAGCCTGCCAGAGAAAGCAGAGAAACCACAGACTCTCTAGCTGTGTCCTCCATGCAGTCACCATCTCCAGAAATTCATCGAAAAAGACCATGTTTAACTCTCAGAATGTCATAACATCAAAATACAAACATTTAGGACAGAAAGCCTCTACTTATCCTTCCCCCAAATATGCATTTGTTGAACAGATGCTAGAGGACCCAAGTCAAACCTCTAGGCAGATTCAACCTAGGGTTAGAGGATTTAACAAAGATGCAGAGTATTCAAAAAGGTATAAAGCTGTAGCTATAGCGTAATTTTTTTGTTTGTGAACAACAAACACCTGTCTGAAGATGCGAATCTGCTGGTTTCCTGATACTGTATTTCAGACTTGATATAAAGACCACTACAACTATCTTGAATTAGCAATTAAAGACCTCACAAACCTTACTGCCTCCCAAAATGCCAAAAGACTTAGAACTTCTAAGTGACAAAAATTATTCCCAGCTAGCGTACCCAGTTACAGCATGGCTCCCATGTTTGATCAGACGTGTTGTACCACGGATACTAACTGCTTTAAGACATAAGATGACTTCAGCACAGTTAGAACACTCAAGGTTTCTGAGGACAAAAATTAAGATTTGGATCCTTTTAATTCTTTTTAGTCCATCTCCTCTCAACCTTTTCTGAAACCTTGCTAAATTTCAAGCACCGTAAAAAACAAAACAAAACAAAAAAACCCACAATGTATCTATAAAGACTACATTCATTTTACACCATGACAGAAAACAAAATTCCGCAATTTCCAAGTACATCCTCGTCAAGAACTGAAGGGTGACACTTCTACACTAATATTCATTAACAGTCAGGATGGTATCATCTTACAGTATCGCTGAGCAGACCAGACAGGAGTTTTGTAGAACTGCACAGCTTTTATTTGTCTCCTGATGCAGCTGAAGGACAGGGCAAGGAAAACAAAACATCAAGGCAAAAAGATTTAAAATTCAGACTATCCAAAAAACAATCTACCCATTTCAAACAAAATAGAGATTAGTCTTTTTGCAGTTTGAATGGCAGTAATTGCCATAATCACAGTTCTACAACTGCATCCATTCAAATTCTGTGCCTTCATGGGCCTTCTTAAAAAAAAATAAAAATAACATTTGAAATTGAAGGCTTTGAGAGAGAAGTTTTTTGTGTTTAAACAAAAACATGTGCATGTCCATTTTAGGCTACGAAAGTCCATCCAAAGCGCATCTCATCTTTTGGTTTTCTCCTAATAAAAAGAGACGTCAAGAAGTGCATCACATACAGTCAACATATTTAACAATACCCACATCCTGTCTGAATACATAAGATTCGAACTTGGATTCAAAGGTCCACGAGTCTCGTTGCTGATTCTGACCTCTAAATTTTGCCGTGGCCTTAGCCTCCTAAGTCACAAGGACAGGGTGTGCTATTACAAGCAAGCACATCTTTAGAAATCACAGAGTAGAAAACAGTTTCTCTTCTCCAAATAGAATGCCTGAACACTTGCTAACATTCTAGTTTCCTGTTCCTCTATGAAATATTTTCTAAGTAGAAGCTCACTGTTTTAGACTCCAAGGAGATGCTTCCCTTAGTGCAGCTGCAGACAAATACAGCTGGTTTGCATTTCAAAATTTAAGAAAATTGCCCTGAGACTATGTGAAAAATGGGGGGCTATGATCATTCATTACATTATTATACCTTCAAGAGCCTTGTATGTTTATTAGTTCAAAGACTACACGGAATCTGTACTGACTTCAGTGACTGTTTTGTGGGCTGGGTGAAAAGGAAGAGTGAGGCCATTTGTCAGGATCATTTTACCCATGGTTGTCACAGCTTAAACTTTAAACCTCATGGCTTGACCCGAGCAGCTCTGAACATAGCCAGTTCAAAGCATTTTAAATTACATAATCCAGGCTACTTAACAGAAAAATTAACATAAAGTTAACAGTCAATGATAGCAAACAGTAACCTCTACTAACAGCATTTCCCAGACCAGATTGACAATTATATCCAAGATGTATTACTACAGCCACACATTCTGCTGCTTTCTAGAGCTTTTTTTGAAAAGCAAAATCTATTCATGTGGTTTTCAAGCTTAGAGTTCACAGAAGCCAGCTTTACTTTTACCTTTAGCAAGGCCTGTTATTCAAAAGTAGGTGAGAAAAATGTAGTAGTAACACACTTTGTTACAACTGTCTCCACCCAACTCCTGTGATATTTAAGGTTCTTAAATGTTATTTCAAGTACTTCTAAAAATGATTATACTCCTCATATAGCAGTATGGGCTTAGTCTGACAAACTGCGATTTTTTGGCAGCAATGCCAGCTGAAACTGTCTGCAACCACCTCTGCTCATTCTGCTTTTGCATCACTGTCTGAGCCCCCTGCCCCCTCACTGCAACTGCTCATATGGCTGCATGACAAGCCATATGGTTCACTCTCAAGCTAACCCAGCAAGAAGTTCCCCATTTTAAGAACTGACTATTTTCAGCTTGGTTCATTTTCCGAAACTGGCCTTTTTCCTGATCATCTGTACTAGCACAGATGATATGACAGTGCTGAGACAACAGCATCCTAAACATTTTTTCTTAGTGGCATTATTGGCTATCGAATTCCAGCCTAAAGTAGGAAGGCAAATTTCACACACCTGAACCCTGTCGAGTTCATGGAAACCTTCAAAAGGAACAGCAGTATAAACCAAAAAATAAGGATGAACTACCCTAATATTCCATTAAATCATTACTTAAAAGCAAGTTTGATATTAAAGCTAGTTGTTCCACAAGGTGGTGTGGTTGGAACTCAAGCGATGCTGATGTTCAGTATGTAACCAGTCATGTTTTGATCAACTGGTTCGAGACTGGAAGTACATCAAGTTCTTACGTGATAACCTCACATCTTAAAGCAGCGTTCAAGTACCAAAAAAAGATATGCTGATAAGACATTAGATGGAAGCCACTTCCTCAAATGTGCATGTGGTTTTCCAGAGAGCTCTCCCTTGCCACGCTCACCTGGCGCACAGAGTCTCCCAAGACCAGGATGGCCCCAACAGACACAGGTCTCAACTGAGCTGCAATGTTCTGCTCTTCATCCTCTCGGTGCTCCTCGACTCCAATTTGGCAACTTACCCAGATGGCTCATGCTAGATCTGCCTGTAGACCACATATGACTTAACTCCATTGAAGCAAATACAGAAAGTTTATAGAGACGGTAGCTGACACCGATGACCCAGTTCAGTATTTAAAAAAGTGAAGGGTAACGACTCCAAGCATATTTCCCTAGTTTAGAAACGCCATACAAGTTCCCCTTTTCCCTGTGGCACACTATCTCCTCTCACATCCTACATATCTTCCCATTAACTCTTCCCTGACCCTCTATAAAAACCCACTCCTCTCCATTTCATCCTCAACCACAAAACACCCAGTTCCTTGATTACACTATGGATTAAAAACTCTAAGCACTGTCTTGTTTACACAGATGCAGCTATGCCTATGTCAGAACTTCAAATACAATTGTCAAATAAGGGTAAATACTATCCTCAGGAGTAATTTATGGAGAGTTCCTGATAAAACAGAGGGTCCTTTCTGTTCTACATACCAACAGTCATCCACCATTTGCGTTTCACACTGCACTGTGTGGACAGCTGTAGCAAAATACTACCCTTTGCCCATAGGGTAACCTCCATATCCACAACAGACTCTCTGCAGCAGCTTCTGCAGTTCTTTACATCAGCATTTCCCTGTCAGGTGCATCCTCACACACTGATGTAACAAGTAATCAGTAGAGCAAAATAAAGGGGAAGGGAAGCAGTTGCACACTAACTTCCTAAACATAAAACCATTTGGTGCTGCATCAGGTTGGCAAAGGAGTGGGAGAAGTAAAAAAGGGAAAGGGATGAATGGGAGAATTGACTCATGCAGGCACTTCAGGACAAAATAGCTTGAAAAGCAGTAGTTTACACTGAAAAAACAGGTGATTATGTTACTGTTTAGAGAGAGAAGCGATGCTAATGCAGCTACTGATGTTAATGGAAATGCTTTCCATTAACTTCAAGGTTTTGAACATCTAAAGCTCAAGCTATAGAAGTGTGAAGTTGTAATGCTTACCCTCAAAATAAGAGTGGGTGTACAGGATGCTGTGGGGAAAAAGAGCTATATTTGAAATGCCAGAAGAAAGTGGAACCACCAGCCATCCCCCAGGAGACCCTAATCTCTCCTGCAGAGATTTTGCTTGCAACCAGCAGGCAGAGCAGCACGGCAGCTTCCCCTGCTACAGAAGATGCCAGTGAGCTGGATCTGTAGATCAACAGGAGGTAAAATGACTTTCCTGCTGCAATAAAGAGGTGCTCCTGCACCGTCTCAAGCTTCAAGGAGCTCCGTCTCCACATGGACTTTCTCTCATTGCTTTCCCACCTCAAACACACTTTAAGTTATGGTCAGGCCCAAGTGACCTAATGGCTTGAAGCCCCCTGCAAATGTTTGGTGACTCATTAGTTAGCATACAGAAAAAGTAAAAACTGTCTGGAAAAGCATAATATGATCAATCATGTTTCAACACTGAAAATTTTTCAATTCTGTCCAAGAGGAACATCAAGCATCACACACACTGAATGACAGCAAAAGAACTTAAAAATCTCTGGAGTAATTTGTCATCAGCTTGTACACTATTAAAGTTTAAGCTGTCTTCTCTAAATACCATGCGCTGATAATAATAGCAACTGGAGAAAAGACGCAAGATCTGGCCACTCCAGGGCTGTTCCTAACATCCAGCAGTTGGAGGCTCCACGTAGAGCGGGACAAACTCTGCTGCGCCCTGCCGAAAACAGCCTTAGCAGGAACTCTGCTTTTATCCTCCACTCTGTTCACAGCTCGGCTCAGGTGGAGGGCACCTGGGGACATTCTGAGAGGATGGTTTGCTAATAAAGAGCAACAACTTAACAGCTTGCAGCTACTTCTCGCTGCCCCACTTTCCTCACTGCTCCCAGCCACACGCTCCTGCTGCTCACTTTGAGCTGTCTCTGGCACTTATCTGATCCCTATTAAGTACATTCAGCTCAATAAAAAGACAAACTCAGCAAAAGAGATGTCTATCAGACAGGTCAGACAGTTGCCCTGAATTACCTTGCAACCAGAGACGAGCACCAGTGCTGCAGACCGGGGCTGATGCACCAATAGGAACAGGATAAAAACCTGCTTTCAGCCCAAAAATGAAACTGTACTCTAGGACACTGACAAGCTGCCTGATGTTTTAAAAAGTCATTAAGCGGTGGGGGGAAAAGGTGATTTCAAGAAGAAAAAGGCTGTGTTTATATAAGCCTACTCAAGAAAACTAGAACTTTAGAAAAAAAGAATTGGTGGAGTGAACAGCAATACGGTTTGTATGAAGTACTGCTTCCTCTGGAGAATGCTCTTGGTTGTGAAGTGGTACTACCGAAGACTGAAGTGGTACTACCAAAGACTGAAAATAATAGAAATGTACTATAGTTGGCACCTCTCAAAAGTTTGAGAGAAAAATGGAATTAATGTAATTTTCTGTTCTTTCACTGACAAAGGAAACATGAATAAACTAGGCAAACATTTCTTGAACAGTAAACAGAAACATCAAAGAAAAAACAGCAGGTACAGCAGAGGGAAGGCAAGGACAGGTTCTTCCATTCGCTGGTTACCACTGCCAAGCAAGGGCAGTTCCATGGTTTGCAGATTATGATAGGATAGTTTGGTTATCAGGACAGCTGTCTCCCTGGTTATTGCTTTTGATAGACAGGCTAACAAGGAACAGCTTCCTGGGAACATTAGAGCAGCTTAGTTGTACCATCACACCTGCCATTTTCGCGTACGTTTTCATGCTAAGCAAGCAGAATCTCCATGCTCTGCAAACAGAAGCTACCAGACTGCTACTGAACTGAAATGCTGGACAGTAATTGAAAAAAAGAGCTGGAAAGCAGTATTTTCCTGCAAAAGTTGTTTCATACCTTGCATTATGCTTTGGAGGATTTGTGAATTGAGAACACCAACCTGTCTGATTCTGCCTGATGTAAAATAACACGTGTGGATAGAATTAGATTTCAGAAAGCTACTTCAGATAGTACAGACTAATTCTGTGCATGCACACAGAGTAAAAAGAACTGTTATTCTCCTAAGCATTCAGTTGTCTTCCAGTTAACAACCATTTCATTTTCACTACGAAAAAGCACACTATGGGCTCCAAACTCTTAGTTCTTATATATTCAGGCATTATAGCTAATTTCACAGTTCATATACCTGGGCATCACATTACTAGATACAGGATGATTTTGACCTGCTTTTAAATCTATAAATCAGCCTTACGGTAACTGAAGCATTTTATTTGTAGGTTATACTATAACTAATATTAAAAATGAAATCCACATAACCTAAATATACTTGACATTTTCAAAAATTCATATATAAACTTTTCATTCCTTTACTCAAGCCATTAGCTACTAAAATGGAAATATACTTACTGCTCTTTTTCTGGAACAACCTGTAATCCAAGGCACAGTAAGGTTTCCTGAAATCTGCATGGATAAAAAGGGAAAACAGAACAAAAAAAGTAACAGCTTAGGTCACTATGAGAGCTGGTAATACTGAGCAGCTTTCACAAGATTGCAATATTGGGTGTTCAATTCTGCTAGCTGTGTGTTTTAAGTCAGGGCTTTAGATGCAAAAGCAAAATGAAGTCTCATTTAGTCTTACTGTTGTAAAGAAACTAAAACTAAGGCTAGACACATTACAACTCCCAAAATTTTCTTTGGATGAAGGTAAGCTAACACCATGGTATCTCTGATAATTCTCTTTTTTGTTGTTTTTAAAGTGTTTCAAAATACAAGCTTTCATTTCAAGTCTGTCACAGAGTAACTGTAGTATCTATTACAATTATATCCCAAACAACAGTTTTACATGATGTAATGTACTGCAAATGCATCATCAGGATCCAGAGTTTGCTTTCTGAGGTTTTCTATTTGGACAAGATATTTAAAGTTTTTTTCCTTAATGAATTATGCACTTACTCCTAATTATGTTCTTACTCCTAAAGAGGTCAAAAGATTTAAAGTGAGGCTATAGAAAAAAGTGTTACTTTGTGTGAACAAAAGAACCAAGCTTGGTGAGGCAGTAACAGCTATTTGGGAGACAAATGCAGGCAAGTTCTCACAAATGTGATGCCAAATACAATGAAGTTCATTTCAATTTTTTGAAAAAGACAATTTGAAAGACAACATACATGGGAATATCCTAACTGACCCCACAAGAAGAGGGGCAAGCTGAACCAGCTGATGGCTTTTCTGCCAAAGTCACCATTACCAAGACACATCTGCAGGTTTAACATCAGTCTTAGTCCATTTGGGAAGGCTGCAGTAAGCTGCAAACACGACAGCCTAAAAACCTTGTCCCAGAAAGCACATTGGTGCTCCAGGGAAGCAGGCACAAAGAGAAGCTCCTGCAGATGCCACAGAAGGCTCAAAGGTACCGCAGGCCATGGGCACTGCCAGTACTGGAGCCAAGTGAGGAGGTCACACAGCGAGGGGGCCTTACGTAACCTTCCCGATCCTTCTGTGGATTCACTGGGCCAAACCCAACGGGCTGCAACAATTCACAGGGCCCACGTCCTGCTCGGGCTCAGCCTTTTCCCGGGAATCACTCGCGGCCCCTCCACAGCCTGCTCAGGGCTGCCTTCTTTCCCTGGGGCTCCCAGCTCTAAGGAAGTCAGTCATGCAAATCACTTTATTACGTCCCATTTCCAAAACAAACAAAAACACCACAAAAAGCTCAGAGCTCGTAAGCCAGGATCCTCATGGTTAATCTTTGGAAAAAATCTGTATATATCCTATTCTGCTATACTGGCTACAAGGTCAAGATTTTTTCCCCTAGAAAATTAACAGGGCGAAATTGGAAACTGTGTGCTCCAGTGTGCATAACAAAACAAAATGTTCACAAATTGCAACAGTATTTTTTTCTCCTTAAGGCTAGGAGGAAAGGAAATAACAAATCAGTGGTCAGTCTTGAGGACATACAACTGGGAAGAATAATCTCTCCAGTTCGATACTTAAAGCCAGACTGAAAAAAAAAAAAGTGTAAGTAGGTTGAGCAACCTGCTTACCAAAACTGCTCAGGCATCGAAATTGATGATTTTATTAAATTTATTCTTCAGTTACATTAACATGAATTTGATTAATTGAATCAATAAGGGAGCTATAACTAATTGTTAATTTGATTCCCTACCAATGTATAACAGTAATTACTTCATCAAAACACAAATCACACATTCACAATTTTAAAAGCATCTGCTTGGATGTTCAACTATTCTAATAATCAAGTAACTCAGGTTTAAGTCATTTTTAAATGTAGGAGATTTCCCTAAGTTAAAGGTTTTTCATTAGAAGGTGGATAAATAAATTAGTTAAACACAGGCAATAAAATTAACAGGAGCTGACGCCATGCAAAAGAAGGGTCATCCTCTGCTTAAAATAATTTTTACCTAGAGAGAGAGAGAGAGAGAGAAAGGGGNTGCATGCAAAAGAAGGGTCATCCTCTGCCTAAAATAATTTTTACCTGGAGAGAGAGAGAGAGAAAGGGGAAAAAAAAAAAAAAAAAAAAGAAAAAAAAAAGAAAAAAGAAAAAAGCTTTTCCAAGAATTAAAAACAGAATAAGATCCATGTTTCCCCAAGTGGGATGTCTGCACAAGATACCACTTTTGCTGGACTTTTTTAAAGCTATTCTAGCTATTTAAAAAGATTTAATCCACACCTCCCAAAAAATCTAAAGTGAATCTAAATCTATTGTGAAGCACAGAAGTGAAGACACATCACTTTTGTTTAAGGGATTATCTCTACTGAAAGATGCAAACAGAAGAGAGCCTGCAGAAACAGCAACCTATCACTTATTAATTTCTAATTTTCAAACAAAATAGTACTTCTCTATGACCTTGTCTTCAAGAATTGAGCACAGAAATAAACTGACAGATTACCTGGTAATTATTTTGGTTTTGTGACAGCCTCAGTTGACTTGAAGATGTAAAATGAGGAGAAAAAGTACTTCTGGATGGATTAGCACTGCTATATAACGTACTGGGTGCTGTATGCAATGAGGTCCGTGCGGGCAAGTGGTAGTCTCTGTGAGGATACAGCGCGCTGTCGGGTACATCCCTGGCGTTCACCATCTGTGAGGCAGAGCTCACGGTCCTGCCCGGCCCAGACAAGGCTGCACTTTGGTTCTCTACTCGAACAGAACTGTTATTTTCACAGTATCTCGAGTAGCTTTGTATCTGTGCTCCCATGGACGCTAGTTCTTCTTCTCTGGCGTACTCATCGTCGGCGTCTCCGGTCTCCATCGCGATGGAGAGGCAGCTGCCCTCCACGGAGCAGTGCTTCTGCGCCGGGCCTCCTCCCATGGCTCTCTGCGGTTGATCCGTCACCGCCAGGGAAAACACCTCCCGAATTTCCAGGTTTTGAGTGCTACAAGAAGGGTCCCTAGTATTAGCCCTTTGTCCAAGGGGTACGTGTGATGCCAGGGTTGTGTGTTCCGTTTTTTGTAGCCTCTGACACCCCATGGGTTCAGCTTTACACGGTCTGTGGCAAATCACTGGCTTCTGAGGTAACACCAACTCGGCAGTCTGCACTGAGGAACCGCTATAGCTTTTCTTAGTGTGACTGTATATGGAGTTTGCAGAATTCAGTACACTCGTTTGCCTAGATAAAATAATAGTCTTTCCCCCTACTAATAGGGAAGCATTTTTACAATGTGGGACTTGCCGTCCTATAGGGATGTGTTGCTGCTGAAATTCCGAATCGCTTTTTCCCGATAGTTTCGGGATAGAGTTTTTATGTATTTCTGCCATTGAAGCGTTTGTCTGCTTGGCGGATCCTTGCCTGCTAGACGAACCAGCAGGGCTATATATACCAGTAACTATTACATCGTTATTAGAAGAGGTCCAAGAAGACTGTTGGCTTTGGGATCGAGCAATATTTACCACATTCCTAACTGCTGCTTCTGGCGGTCCCGAGGGTGTCGTAGGGCCAGTCCCGGGGGGAGTGCCCCCAGACTCCACTGCACTCTTGCTGCTCATCTTCCTTCTTTTATTCCCAACCCACGTCTGCAAGCAACAAACAACAATGAAAACAAATATAAAACAAAATATTTAATACAGAGAAAAATTATAGATTTCATTTTTAAGCTGATCTGCTGAAACTGTAAGCGTTCAAGTTAAGAAACAAGTTCTTGAGCATGTAGATCATTTACTCATAATGCAGAGTCAGTGCAATACTGACTGGAAATGTTTGCAGCATTTGGGATTCATGCAGCAGTAGAGATAAGAATCCCAGTCTCAACTCCAAGTCCCCACTTTCTCAACAACCCAATGAGATAGCTTTGGTATAGGAGACACACAGGGAAGATCTGCTCTGTCAGCCCCTCTCCGCCTAATGCCCCTCAAATTCCTTTTATTTTTAATATATATCTAACACTGATATGNTGCCTAATGCCCCTCAAATTCCTTTTTTCTTTTGTTTTTAATATATATCTAACACTGATATGGAGAATCATCACTGAGATATATAGCTAATACTTTTGTAATCAAGTAGCTGATAGATATGACCTTCCAAACGGCCTTCAAGACTCCTGGATGCATATGGAAGAAAAGAACAGAAACATCTCTTTCTGTTGAAAAATAAGAAGTCTGAAAATGGCTTTGTGCAGTGTTTAAAGCTATGGACTAGTTCCCCCACTGCCACCTGCCCAAATCAGCATCATGGGCTTTTGAAAGACACAAACAGACAACATTAGAACTAGTGGGATTGGGGTCAAATAAAAGTTTAACATTCTGGACATTTCTGAAAGCGACAGAGAAAATAAGGATTTGTGTAAAAAACAGTACTTACATCTTTCAAATAAGTATTCTTTTCTACTATGACAGATATGCACAAAACAATATTTACTTTTAATTTAAACACACAGGAAAGCCTGTGCTACAAGTAACTAATTAAGATATAATTAAAGGAACTTAACGGGAAATATTTACTTCAGGGTTTTGAGATGAAAAAGCTATTAATTTGTTTCTAACACTAGCTCTAATGCTGGAAGTATAAGAAGCACCTAGACTTATCTTGGGAACTTTCACAATCAGCAAGATGAGACTTGCTCAGTTCCTTCACCACAACATGGCTGTATGAGGAGGACACCAGTGCCCATGAACTAAAAATAAGCATTTGCATCTGCTTATGCTGGCTACTGAAAATATAAATAAATAAAAATCGGACATACATGACTGCATATATAGATATAACAAAACTCTTCTCAGTACTACTCTGGATATCATGTGCTGCACTCAAAAACAAACCAAAGCAAGATCTCACCACTCTCCAGGTAAGGTCTCCCCCACCCCCAAACAAGCAAACTTTACTGAGCAGCTACTCTGGATTTTCAGTGCATCGCATGAAAGAAATCAATTTTCCTGCATACACTGATGCCTATTAAATATTTAAGTATATTTTTTACAGCAAAATACTTATGCCATCAAACCGAAGCATGTTGAAGTCTCCAGGTCATTCTTCCTTTTGCTATCAAATGTTATAAAATGCCTAATTTAAGGTATGATTTATTGCATGCAGTAACACCTCAGTAACTAGAGATAAACTTTATTTTCCTTCTGAAAATCAAGCTTAGATGCACAAACTACAACATACATGATTAGGCGTAGATCTTATTTTTCCTTTATTGTCTACAGAAAAAAATATAGGAGTTCTATCTTCTTTCTTCTCAGTCAGTACACTTGCAAGTTAGAAATAATAATTAAATTGCAAATTTTACGCCAGTAGAAACTTCCCTCCAACTTCTCCACAGTGCAAAACTAAAAGCTAACGCTTTTCTCCTACTCTTCCTGAAAAGAAATGCATTCAAAGAAATGCAAGTAACTTAGCAGCACTGCTAATCACTTGGGAATAAAAGCGAGTTTCATGAGGTATCCTGACTCAGAGCTGTCATTACTGAAAAAGTCCCATTTCCCTGTCTGCCTCTCCAGCTTCCTGCTCTCACTTCTTCCCAAAAGCACCTAAGACACCCACCTGACCGATCAGTTAGTTCAACTCGCCAAAGTGACATAAAAGTGAATGGGATAAAAGAAAAAAAAAAAAAGCTGGGATCAGGTTAGGAACTTGAACTGGGTTACTCTGAAATTAAATGAATGCAAGAGATGCTCAGTACAAGAAATAAAGAATTGCACAGCAGGAAGAATGGAAAAAGTACAAATCCTCCCACTTTTGGCGCTGTAAGACACTGATGCAGAGAAGAATTATGTAAAACTATATAACCTTAGACTGAAAGGGAAGCTCCACATTGTTAACAGTCTGACAGGGCATTAATTTGAGATGAGACTGGGCAGACATTAAGAACAAAATATCCCTAAGAGAAGGGACACGGATCTTTGTTTCAAGCAAGTGCTGAACTAACATTTTGGAAGTAGCCTCTCTTCAGTAACATTGAAAGTTATTAGCTGTTACTTATAAGAAGAAACTCCTAGAAAGGACAACAAATGAAAAATCCAGATATTAAGAAAATTACCTGATATTTAGGAGATCTTGGTTTTACGTTCCCAGCTTGAATCAGGCAGAGAAGGAATTTCAGACTTTCCGACAATCTAGATACATACCAGAAAATGGCTTTCAGGGGTTCCTGGCCATTAATTTGGGCCAGAAGTTCCATTCTAAATCTGAAAATAAGACTTCCTTGGGAAATCTTTCACGAGATATGAAAGAATGATGAAGCTGTAAGTGTTCTGACAACTATCTGTGCTGTGGGGAAGAGACCCTCACATATGACATGGATCTAATCTTCTTGCCACTCAGCAATCCCAACTATGAAATCAAACTTGCACAACTTTGAGCTTTACCAAGACACAACACTAACGTTTCATGTGAAGACAAAAAGAAGCAGTAGGATTATGCTGTTATTAACAAAGAGGCTGTCAAATCCTCCATAATTCAAATCATAAACTTGTCATAAACTTAGAGAGGCTTGGGCCTTTTCCCCTGAAGTAACTCCTCTGTGTTGCCCAATTTTGGAAGAGACTTTTTATTTTGTATCACAGCAGTAAAATCTATCCTTTTTTGTTGGTTTGTTTTTGGTTTTTAACCACAAACCATAAATAAAGTCTTTCCTTTACTCCAACCCAGCTCAAGACTGGAAACACTAAACCTAGTTCTATGGAATAATGCTCTAGAAATACTGACTCAGAAAAAAAAAAAAAAGACACATTTGTGTTACACTATTGTCAGTATCTTCAAGTGACACTGGCAATTCTGGCATCATTTTGGCAGACACTGTGTACACAATACAGTACTAGTCCTTGCTGAAGAGTTTAACAGCAAGAAGAAAAAGAAAAAAAAAAAAGGAGCATATTACACATTACTGCAAGAAAACAGAGAAGAAAAACAAGAGATGCAGAGAGTGAACGAGGAGGGACTGGCTCTAATTCCTTCAATCCATACAGAGGAAAGAACAGTCCCTAACAGCATCACCTGTCTCCAGACCACAACTGTTTGCCTCTTCTAGAGCCTCTGAATTTCTGGCTGGCTTTGGCTCTACCTACTATCCTGAATTGAGGAAATAAATGCTTAGTATTTCCAGAGGAAGGGGAAACCAGATAAGAATTAGGAGCAAGAAGGGTTCTTTCTCTTAGTAGTTCACCAGAGGTACATTATAAATAACCAGACAAGTTTTACTCACCACTTTTCACTGTCTAGTTTTGCAGTGACTCCTGCTAGCTTCACTACTATTTTCTTCTTTCAGCTAATGCTTCATGATTTCTATTTCTGTGCTGAGACAGCAGCCATTTTGTTGTCTAGTGTTTCACAAAGGGATTATTATTTCCCTTCTCATGGAATTCATAGATCTTGGAAGAGATTCTGTTAGCACTAGGATGTTCTCCATTCATAAGGAAAGAATGTACTCACTGTAAATAACCACGAGGACCACATTATTTACGTTTTCAACAAGGAACACAAATGTGACAAAGCATGTCAAAAGAAGTACCTGTCTTTGACACAGTACACTGCACAAGTTTTGCATAGAACAAACCTATTTGCAATTCAACTAAAGAAAAAATTCACTCCTTGTGCAATATCCAGGCCCCTACTCAATGCAGCAATTACGTGAAAACATACAAATGAAAACAAACTACAAACAGATTCAGTGGATAAAAATGGACACGTCATACAGAATAGTGAAGTCTGTTTTTAAAGACCAGTATGAAGTTAGAGACTCCAGCCCCCTACAGATAACGTATGTAAAGAAATGAATGTGTATAACTTTAACATATAAATTTGGAAGGCCTCAGTACTTACCCTGACTACACTGAAGTCCAGCTTAGTTTCTTGTGCACACTGTAATATGAGCTGAAAGCAATTTTTACTTTGATTTGTCATTCCATTTTCATAATAACGCTGCAATATCCTTTGTTGTTCTACAGTAAATACAGAACGCAGATTCATCTAAAAATAAAAGAAGATACTCTGAAAGTTGGAATAAAAACTGTAATACTTGCAGAATGTACAGACTGTCATTTATGCTTGTTGTGATAATGCTAAGTGTTGACATTTTTTCTTTAAAGAATCCTATACCAATACAAAATTTTACTTACTTTTCAAAAAAACTATTAAACAGCATTAACAATTATTCGGGATGGACTCAAGTTGAGTAAATGAACTCACGTTTGGAACAACATGGTCAGCCTTTTTAAGTGTTATATTGGGTTGCCAAGTCCAAGAACCTCAAGTGCCAGAAAAAAAGTTTCTCATGTTAAAAAAAAAAAAAAAAAAAATAGAATGACATCAGGTGCTACAACAATATTGGCAGGTTTTGGTTACCCTCTCCCAAATAAAAAAAGACAAAATCTGGAGAAAAAAAAAAAAAAAGTGACAGTTTGGCACAAGTGAAGTTTTCACCGCCTCCAACAGCAAACCCCACGCTCCACAATAGCCTGGTCACTCCAATTCCTTCTGCTGGGTCGGCACCGGCTCCTGGAGCTGCGACTTGGAGAGACCAAGGCCACTAGCACAGGGCAGCACGGGGGGTGGTTTGGCTGCGTCTGCTCCTTCCCACATCCGTGTAAAGCAAAGGAGAGGACGGGATGGATACCTGCATCAGCAGTGTTTCCAAGGAGTAAGTTACTGGGAAGCTGTCCCCTAAGGCTATAAAGCAGGTCTGCAAGGAGCCCTTCAAGGTTACTCTTCAGCACTGAGCAGTCACTACAGAGGCAGCGCTCAGGGAGCGCTCCTGCCCAAGGCAGGATCAAAGTCCCGCCGTCCTCCCGCTGCTCTGCGGGTGACGATGTCTGCTGCAGCTCACTCACATGCCCATCACAAGGGTCCCCCTTGAGACATCTTTGCTGAGCAGGAAGGTCCCAGGCCAGAGGCAGAGGCAGGAACAGTGGGATGGACGTCCCACAGCAGGGCAGGGCTCTACCCACAGTGGGACAAGGTCTCCTCGCTGTGCCCTCCCACAGGCTGCCATGGGGCCGTAGCTGGTGCTGCTCACCACGAACAGAGCCAGGACACAAGCAGGGTGGAGAGCGAGACCCTTCACGCTGGGCAGGGTGAGGAGCGCAGGGAGCAGCACCGCAGGCAGCCCCATGTCCAGGGCCAGCGTGAGCTGCACGCATCAGGGCAGCTCCCCACCCAGTGCCTTGGGGAACGAGATAGAGCAGCCACAGCTTCCTTGCCAAGGGATTCCCAAACCGCTGGGATTCCAGGGATTTCCAAAATCCCTGCCTGAGACTGGAAAGGGCACACAGATGAACACTACCACGTATGAACAAAACATTCATCCTGCAAACAAGCTACCACAGCAGATTCCCGCTAATGATCTGCACCTGCCTTGGTGCTTCAGGAGGAAACAAGAGCAAGCAAAGAATCAGCCACAAGTTGCTTTTACTGCTTTCAGCATAAACATAATTCTACCATCACCTTGCAGGAAAATAAAGGAATGGGAGAACCCTTCATGGCCAGACTTTTACTTACTTAGGAATTTGTAATGGAAAGGTGCAGAGCAGAAACACACACTAATGTTGAGTTTATCTACAATTTATAGTGAAAATTCTACAGGCCAGAGCTTTCATTCCAAAATGTAGTTTCCTCTATGGACCCCTGGTCCCAATACTTACTTCACCTGTCTAGCACACTACTAAAGGCTACAAGTGAGGGTTTGCCTGCGATTCACACACTCCACCAAACCTGTATTGTGCCAGGCTGAGTGCTAAACAGAGCAGACCCTCTTTCTCTGCTGTTTAAAGGAACAAGCTATAGAGGAGACAATTATTAACTCATTAACAAATCAATAAAGTTCATAAAAAACTACCCTATGAAGTTAGGAACAGTCTTCAGATCTCCCATACAGAGAAGGGGATGCAGTCACTCACTGATTTATGCTGCTTTTAAAGAATACATTAGAGTGAACTCTGCATTTTTTTCCCATCCACACAACTGTCAGAGCCCAGCTCAGTACCTACTGCTCTTTCAGTAGGTTCATTCAGCTGAGATCTGTCCCTACAAATGATGTGGTACAACAGGTACCAGAAATACTCACACACCTCTCTTTCCAGATGCAGAAAATGAAGCCCATTGTACCACATCACATCACTGTACTTCAGCTCACTAAAAACAAGCATTTTCTCTAAATAGTGCAACGATCAACTACCTACAAGGCGAGATGACCCCTCCTATTGAACGTGCACTTTTTTGAATCCGACCTGCAAACAAAGTGTGTCTGGTCCTTGGCGTTATTTTTATTTATGTGGTAGAAATCTGGATTTCTATACCAAACTCACTTCTGCATTAAAATATTTTTATTCTTGTATTTGAATTCTTTAGTTTAGATAAGCATGGGGTAAAGCACTAAGGTTAAAATAAGTTTTTTGATCTTCAAATTATCTCTATGCATTGTATGACAGGTCTTGCCTAGCTAAGCTCAAGAGAGGTCATAGTTTGGATCAAACAACATTTCATTCTTGTAGTTTCTCTTAATCACTTAGAAGTTACAACCATCAGACTAGTACTTGTAAGATATAAAATCCCCCAGCTCCTTTTACTTTCAAGTCTGAGCAAATACAGCTCAAGAAAATGGTCTGTGCAGAGGCAATCAGAAATGGGTTGAAATAAAATAAACTGTAGGATCTGACCAGCTTGTTTAGGGGTTAAGGATATTTTTTGGTAATTGCCTACTTAGTGATTTATGACTAGGAAAAACAGGGCAGAAAATTATTACTAATATTAGTATTAATCTCTGCATTCAATCTTAATACGGCACGACAAAACAATACCTGGCACATGGATTTCCCAAGAGTGCACAGGAGGTCCCTTGTCTTACAGGTTAAATAAACACTGCTAATACAACATCTGTAAAGCATGGAGATCAGTTTGCTGTTGAATACCACATTCAGTTGTGTTCAAACTGCAGAACATTACAGAGCATTGCAGGGCTCTGAGCACCTACTCGGAATATTTAGAGCAGTGCCCTGGGTTGAATTAATCCACTAGCGAATGCTTGGAAAATGTCAGTAACAAGCCACACAAACCCCAAACCATCCTATCAATTCCTGAAGCTTTGTCTCAACACATCCTACATTCACAGACAACAGATCTCACCTACTCTTCCATACCTGTCAGATCTAGCAATTTATTTACATTAAGTACAATAAGCACTCAAGCATTTACAACAGCAAAGTTTTACCATATTTGAGACTAAAATCATACTGGGCATATTTATCAAGGTATTACATTGATTTTTTTTTTTTTTTTTTAGAAATGTTATTTAACAATAATGTCCATAGTTAAACAGAATAAGATATTAACACATTTTCTCTAATATGCAAGGTTCTCGATAATCAGTGGAACTATACATAAATTAGAGTCAGAATGATGACTTTATTATGTAGTAAAGTAGCTGATTTAGTATCAGGGGAATCACCAGTTAATAAACGTTCATAATCAACTCAGTATTCTTCAGAAATCTCAGTAACTTCAGAGGAAACCAAGTCTTCTTCCTAATTTATGACCTTTGAAACAATCTTGTTTTTTCAGGATTTCTCACCATTATTTTGAACCTCAGACCCTAAGTTAAAAAGCCACTTGGATTTTTGTCCTAATTTTATTTTCCCATTGTCTCGACAGGCTCAGAAAGCACGCATGCACGTGAACATGATTGAGAAACCAAATGTCCAGGTGATGGGCAACGCACCAAAACTGAATTTGTTACTGAAGGAATTTAAGTTTATTGAATTAAGGCAAAGTGGTACGCAAAGTGAAATTCCACTAATCACAGAAGTTAGGTTTTCATTTTAAGAACAGAAAGACGACATGGTTGTAGTTTGAAGGATTCCACATTTGTGTGCTCCGGTAACAGCTTCACAGCTTTGTCCAGGTAGGCTGCTGGCCAAGCGAGAGTGCAGAGACCTACCAAGAATGAAAGAGCAGGCTTCCTGCAACTACTGCCTCCACACTCGCTACACCTTGCAGGACAAGAAACCTCACTGAGTTTTCCAGTTCCATGTTCCTCACTCCTCTGTAAATCTATCAAGAAAGGCATTATTCCTCATTCTGTCTCTTAACTGAACACTAATTAAAATAATAGGAGGAGGAAAAAGAACCTCTTCTCCACGTGCTGTGGTTAAGGAGATGCAGAACTTGATTTTTTTTTTTTTTTTAAGCACAGTGCTCAAGCAATTTTTTCCCTAATATCCACTATAATTTATAGCATTACAGTCTTAGTGTCAATTAGTCTAGACATTAAGCCCATTGGAAATGTCTAAAAAATTTAAATCTCTGTAACTAGTACATTGAAAACATTAATTAATTTGGCAGATAGGAAATAAACCTCCCACACTTAAGGATAGTCCTCTTATTCAAACAATTCACATCCAAGACCAGAATCTGCTAATTATACTTAACAAGGAATTTCTACTCAGGCTATAAGCTAACACAAATAACTAAACATAAAACTCTACTGAGACATCATAAAAGTGTCAGACACTAACACAGTGATAAAAAGAACAAGCAGTTTTTGAGAGATGTTTTACATCAGCAACAAGCAAGTGCTTATTAAAATAAAAAGTCACCTTCCACAAATCCAAAAGCCTGTTATTTTAGCCTGTCCAGCCAAAACAAGCACAGCAAAATCCGCATTCCTTCAATTTATTTTTCCCTATATAGGGAAAAAGTGAGGAATGGGGCAAAAATAAGAACTAAAAATAACAGCACCAACTGAGATTAAACTGCAACTAAGAAATCTATTATATGTATGCGTAAATAATAAAAAAATGCAGTAGTGACACTATTAACTACAGTCTTCAAAACCTTAGCTGTAATTGCATTCATTCAGTTACCGCCCATGTTTACAAAGACCTTAGATCTTTTTCCTCCCACATGCCATGATATATGAATCAATGATCTGAACTTGTACATAACTGCCTCTTTCTTACACAGGCCAAAGCGATTACAGCTAAAAACCTCCAAGTTAAGCACACTGTGCTTATGGGGGGTAATATATTCTATAGGTTCTCATAAAGCTGCTTCTTTTAGTGCTCCATGGCTAGCAGGACAATTGCTTCCTTCTTCACTCACTGCAACGCTCTGTGGTGGTTCTTCTTGCAAAATTCAGCCCTTTGGTAGTGACAAATTAGACAGTGCTCAGCAGCTTATTAACAGTGAAACCTATGACCACGACTGATTCAGGCATCCCATTAACTCTATCCATGCAAACGAGCCTCTGACTTCAGCTGGATTAGCAACATGCTTTAAGTTAAGTAGGGATACATTTTTAAGACCCCAGAAGGAAAAGGAACACTGAAATTCAGTTTTGCTCCGAGGATGTGAGGTGCTTTAAGATGCCAGTTTGGATGATTTACCGCAACCTTTGGTTAGCACTTTAGTTTGGTGCAAGGGGTTTTCACTAATTATCCGTGGGATTTTTCTTATAAAACATAAAAACAACCGAGGTTATCAAGTAGTCCTTGCCATGGTATGCTCTGCAAATATATTAAAACCAGAACACTCTCAGAGGTTTTTGGTCCAAATCTGGAACTACACACGAGATATAGACAAAAAGCACATCTGGGATTACCAAGCCTCTGAATATCTACTGTAATTTAATATAGTGCCCAACTGGAATAAGTATGCACCATGGGAGATGGCTACGGCCATTCAAACAACATCTCAGTTCTGCTCATTAATTATCATTGCTTAAAATTAATGCCTATGTTCAACCATAAAACACAAACACCTGTTGTGATTTAACTAACACCAGTTGTTTTTTAAGGAGAGGGCACGTACAACACTAGAGATACTGTGAATCTACCTTTCTGCTTTGCCAATAGCACAAACCACAAAACACAGCATTATTTTAAACTATGTGCTAAGCAAACAGGACCTGATACCTCAGGACACTAAGAAGATGCATAGTTCAGAGAGGGGAAGCAGAGGCCACCTCACCCGCTGGCCTGGCGCTGCCTTGCATTTGCCGAGCCTGGCACACTTAGTTACTGACTCAACGTGCAACTCCGGGCATGGGGGCACATCACTTAAGAAACGTTACTCCTCAATCAAAAGCCATACATATATCGTGTATATATATATGGGATACACGAGTTTAACCCCACACCCAGACGCTAAGGAACGCCGCCTGGAGGACTTGGTTCCGTTTTACTGCTGCCAGCGCCGGCCTCGCCCGCTCCCTCCGGGCCGCCCGCACCGCCCCTGGCAGGGCCCGAACGGTGCCTCGGCAGCGGCGCGGGGCGCATGCGCAGACAGCGCCGCAGCGGAGGGCGCTCGGCGGAGCAGTGCG
>VWPW01024027.1:48955-82082 GCA_013389825.1 Crypturellus undulatus
GCAGCCGGGAGCGCGCGGCTCCTCGGAGCGCAGCGCGGGACGCGCTGCCGGCGCTCGCGCCCCGCAGCCCCAGCGGGCTCAAGGCCCCGCAGTGGCGGCGCTGACAGAACCTCCATGTAAGAAGCGCCCCATCCCGGACAGGGGTTACTTTGTGCCGTGGTACTAACTGCAAAACAATCCTGGAGGATCGGAACAAAGGAAAAATACACGTTAATGGCAGGCAGAGAACCCCAGTCAATCTATCTGTACATTTATCTTGAAATGGTTATGCATTATTAATACTGTAATACTGATTTTGACATGTTTTTCCCCACCTTATAACAGAAGCAAAAATTACTGGATGTTTGCTCCTAGGAAAATAAAATACATCCTCCCAGAGATATATTGAAATAAAAATTTTTAAGCAGAAGTCCCCTTTTACAGTTGAACATTAGTTCCCGTTCTGTCCACGTTGTCATTACCGTTCCTTCAAGTGTAAAAGCTATGGGAAATCAAGCAATAAAGCCAAGGCTGTGCTGAAGGTTTTGTGTTACTTGGTTTGTGCTTGGTCAGGTGCTGCTCTCCCGCTGCGCTCGAACCGCGCTGCCTGGGGCGGCAGATCTGCAGAGGGACAGGGAGCGTCTTCAGAGCCTACCTGCAGCCTGGCCTTGGGCCTGATGGTGCTCCTCAGAAAGCAGAGGTTTGTACGGCACTAGGTAGCGCTTTGCGCCGAGGACCGTGTTTTTCTACATGCTCGTACGTCTGCAAATTAGGATCATATACCAGATCCTTTGGGTGCTTCCTCATCCTATCCATTAGTTTTGGGGTGTTGAGGTGAATGAGCAGGTGCAGAGGGAGAGAGTGGTTTTCCCAAGCAGCACCGGTTGGGAACTCTTTGATGCAGCTTTTCAGGCCCAGAGAAACAGTGCAAGGAGACAGCTGAGCATGGGGAAAGAGCCAGAATATTCCCTTGGGCAGCAGCCCGCAGTCCAGTTGAGTTAAAGGTAGCGACACTGAATCTAATAACAGGATCTTACAGACCATCCGTGTATTTTAAAGCTACATCTTTTGTTATGCTGCTTCATTCCCTGGATACAGGTACTTTTTCTATGCGCCACCAACACTTGCATTGTGAAAATTAAATAAAGCAATCATTAAAAACTCTTCTCCGTTTTTACAAAATATTGTTTGGAATTCACTATGGCGTGTGTCAAGAGAAATTTGATAGGCTTTCTGGGGATTGGGAAACAAAATGGTGGGACAATTTGTCTAAAATCCAGTGAAAAAGATACAATGATAACTGATAAAATGCAGCTTATTAAAGTCTTCTAAAATGTTGAGTAAAGTCTTTTTAAATGTTGAATAATAGAGGGTAGCATTTCAAAGGCTCTCGTCTGACTAACAATGGCCTCACAGGTGCTCCTTCTACAGCTTCTATCAAAAAGTCACAGAATTGTTCTTAAAGGAGACATTAGCTATCTATTTAAATCATCAAAGACCGAAGTATGCAGATTTGTGGCCACATAAAAGATTTATAGATCACAGTGACAGAAATTTGTCTCGGTATAAAGGGTAACAGAAGCTTAAGTAGAAGTCTGTATTCAGTAAGCAGAATAGGAAAGAAAAAAAGAGATTAAGGAAATTTGAAAAAGACTGTAGTCTCTTATATTTAGGATAACTCTGTGGTATGGTAGTTACCTACTACTGCTGGAAAGAGTGAAGTAAAGGAGATGTACGCAGCAATACAGGCGAGTTCTTTTACAGTATAGAAAAGCAAGCAACGTGTAGGTTGCAAAAGTTAGAAGAAAGTAAAAGAGCTACCTGATAGAAAATACCGGGAAGCCAGAAGCTGCATTTCAGGGTGGTATCTCTTTAGACACTCCAGTCAGAAACTCAGTCTTTGGCCAGAAAGCATTTAAAAATACACAGTGCCCGAGGTGAATGTTTGCAGTAGCTGAGTGACTAGCTCCACAAAGGACTTTATGCTGCTTGCTTACCCCACTGGTACTGCATTTTCCCCTTCAGGGCAAAACTGACAGGATGAAATAAACCAAATATTCTTCTGCTTCAACCAAAACCGTATGTTTGCTGATCCATTAATAACAGATTTAAATTAATAGGGGCTGGCAAATTGGTCCAGTGGTTTAAACAGGAGCCCACAACATAAAAAGACTCTACATGAGGGAATAGCATCAAAGTGAGACCCTCTGATGTAGCTTACTTGGTATTAGCTCATTAAGCTAATTAGCTGAGTTTAGTGTTAGTTACTCAGCTCAATATGAGTTACTATTTCTACACGGTGGAGAAATAATTTCTGTGAAGTATGAGCTACAGGTCCAGTTTCTAAACATTGTGAATAGGTATTTCCTATTTTGAAGACAACCATTGTTTGTGATGTTGTTCCCATATTGGGTATACAGTAAGTCAAAAGGCCTATTTTCTATTCCACAATCCAAAATCAAACTAAAAAATCAAGCAATCTTCCTCAGTCCCGTGATCTCTCCCTCTTTTCCAGCAGATAACACCATTCCCACAGGCTTAGTACACATAGGGTCGGCCTCCGTAATGGTGTGGAAGTTGCACCCCTATTTCTAGGGCCATGATTAGAGATCTGCTGGAGAAGGGATTGCAGTGTGTAAACCTCAGTAGAAATGTTAATGTGGAAAATTCCAGACAGCTCCTTTCCTGTACGCAAGAGCACGGGCAGAAGCAGTGGTCTTATGAGATCTACAAGTTTTCCATCTTTGAACTGTGAAGGGTACTGTTATTTTTTGCCACATTAATTAAAATAAATACTTAATCCTCATCCACTGCCTACATAACATTTCCATAAAGTCATTCTGCAAATACTTTCCTTACTCTAGTGTGTAAGGGAAGCAGCAGGCATATGTGGAAAAACAAAAACCTGCACAAGAGGCCATTTGTGTAGGTATTTTAGGTATTTGTTCCACTTTTTAATTTCTTGGGATAACATTTTTTTCTCTTCAGTACATGAGGTATCCTAAGTCTGATACACATGGAACAAAATGAAATGACTATTTCTCATTATACTTTTATTCATTAGTTTTACTTGCAGTAACAACTATCAATCATATTTATCCTCACTGACTCCTCACCTTTATTATGTACCCCTGATCAGCTGGAAAGGTTCTAAAAAGAGATTTTTCCCTAAAAATAGAGTGAGTGCAATGATTGTTCAGAGTTCTTGGGAATAAAATAGCCACCATCGACCTCTCTCCTCTTGGTTCTGCATCTTGTTTGAATTAGTCAAGTGAGCTTTTGTCCAGTGTGGTAGCATACCAAAGCAAGGGAAAGAAGGGAAACTATACACAAGAGAGGAGATCTAATTCTAAATACATACGATCGTAAAAACAAAGAGTAAGACAAAAGCCAAGAGGTCACAAATACAAATAAAATAGCAGCACAAGGCATCCAGCACTCCTCCCACTACTGGCCCTTTGGATCTCTTCCTAAACCCAAAGCCTTCACGTGACATGTGTGACTTTCCAAGAGTACAACATCAGCTAAATTGCTAGTTCTGTCACTACGGAATCAAAGAAGTTCTAGAAATTCATGACATGGTTTCCATCCTCGATGGACTGATCCGTTCTTGCAGACAGAAGTTCGTGAGAAGGCAGAAACAGTTGCAGTCCTGCATGATCGTTAGTGTAATTACAGAATACTTGTTCTACAAAGCACACGTTCCACACACTAAGAAAACCTGCCTACGATCTTAACATTCCTGGACTGCAAACTGAAAATGTATAAATTCTTCTCCACCTTTCATTCAGCATCACCACGAACTCCTCCATCTGCCACCTCGGGAAGGCTGGCTGGGTGTCACACTGATGTCACGCGTCTTGACATCTTTGAAATTGGAATATCAGCTGCATTCCTCAACTGTCATTTCTTCAGTTTACTCTATTTTTTTTTAATGTGAGGATATAAAGGTTTTCCACATGTGTTTTACACTAAAACACATTTTCATCCTTAACTGTTTTATAAAGAATTGTGAAAAGTCTACTTTTGTAGATAAAATATCCTACTTCTTTCACTTTTGTGGCAACATACATGTTTTCAAAAAGTGTGTTAAACATTATGACAACTGTTATAATTCCTTAGAAACTTACGCTAGTAAGAAATGCATTAACAAAACAACCTTATATTTCTATCTTTGAAATAATCACAAAGTTGATGTATTTGTAGTTTGTTGTCATATTTTCCCTTTTTACTAACCTTGTCATTTAATTTTGTCTCATAAAGAGAAATTTGTTTAAATGCAAAGTACTGTCTTCATAGACAAAATACAGGCATTTCAAAGCTTTGTAGGCACTGCTATATGGATCTAATCATAATTTGTTTAAATGAAGTCCTTCATGTAATAGGACTGCATTATTATTTACAATCTGTTTTTCTGCCTCACGCATAATCTTATTACTCTCAGTCCAGATAAAATGGAATTATGTAACATGAAAGGGAAAAGATTTTAAAAGGTTGGGAAGGTTATATCCTTTTCCCAATCTCTGCACCCATCCACTGGCATTACAATTTGTACTCTTGGGCTCCTAACAGATGCTTCTTGTTGAACTTTCAAATAACAAACATGTCTAGAACATCTTTTTTATCTCTTTTTGGTCAAGATAGGATGCCACATCTTTTTAGATACAGGCCCAGCTGCTGTCATCTGTGCTTTTGTTATCACAGGGAAATGCTGCTCTGGAATTAATAGTGATGCACTTGAAAGCAAGATTTGGTGCAGAAATAAAGTAGTCTGCTTTTCAAAGCAAGATAAGAATACCAGAACACAGGACGGATGTGTTGGACCATATCAAAAGCCTGTTTAGCCGAATACGCTGTTTGTGACGATGACCCGCAGTAGACATTTTGGCACAGAGAACAGGAACAGCTCCTGTGCAGAGCGTAACTCTCATCTGCAATTCAATCAGTCGGCACGTTAGATAAGAAACACTGTTTTTATCACTTTTTAATGCACCAATGACGAGTTGTGCAAACTTGAGTTTCCTGACCCCATCAAGGTATTGCTGCTTGTCGCATGCCTGCTACTCACACATAAAAACAAGAATATATTTAAAGTCTTATGTTTTAATAATCTTATTTACATGTCCTTTCTATTATCAGATATGTTTTAGGAGCCTATTTTGTTGCTTGGCGTGACTGTAGGTAAAGCAGCATATCTGTGATGTACCAGTACCAGCAATGTTAGGAGTTATACACCTGTGCTTTAGTGCATAAAACCAGGGCAACTCTGCATTGCATTGAAGTCCTCATATTTAGGATATACTTTGTTCTGAAAACATATTAATCCTAAAAAATTGCAAAACCGAAGAAAAAAACACTTGTAGATAAAGATATCAATGTGTGGTAAGTGTTTGCCTAGTGGCTTGCAAGGAGGATACACGTATAATCACGCTACTCGGTGCTGCACATAATTGAGACCCCCGTTCGAACTGTAGCCTCCAGCGTGCATTCACGTGCAGCAATCCTGAACCAGACTAAGGTCTGCCCCACCAACACCTAAGATCTCATGCTATTTAGTCAGCTTGTCGCTTAGTTTTCTCTAAAAATATGAATAGAAAGCTTAAACATGTGTACTTGTATTTAACCACCCAACAGCTTGGCTTTTTTAAGAGTATCTGTATAGATAGGTGGACAGCAGGGGTTCCTGATGGTGGATGTGATCACAGAGATGCCCATGGCAGGGCCCACGGGCCTTACTGCCCCTCCGCAGCCCTGCCCAGGCCTGCTCCGGCCCCAGCACCATGTCATCCCAGGCCGAGGCGATCGGCCCCGGCTCCACGGCATCGCAGCAGTGCTGATCTGCTGCACCATGGCCCTGCCCGCCCACAGGCCTCGTCCCTGGCCCATCTCCATGGCCGTCACCACAGAGGAGCCGCAGGGTTGCGCCAGCCGCGCACTCCCTCCTCATGTGGCGGCAAGGGCCCTGGCCTTGCCCTGGTGCACAGGGACCCGCTGGCCCCCGCGGTGCCCTGATACGTTATAAAAGAGTAAAACAATCTTCTTGGTTTAATATGGAGAGGGATTAATGTCTGTAAGCAGCCTACCTCCGTGAATACCCAGAAGCAAAACCTGCAGCGATATGTTGCGCTCACGGCTTTGCTCAGGGCCCTGCAGTGCCTTGGATCCCAGCTAACACAAAGTCTGTACCTTGCTGCAAAGCAGCGTTAGGCTTCCATTGCCTAATTGGTTTCTAACTATGGGAATTAAAATATGGAGAGCGAAGCCACGATCAACACATATTATACTGTCACAGTTTCAGAGGATACGTTATTTCAAAGCACAGGGTTTTTAACAGCAAATGGAAAACTAGACTGAAAAAGGAGATACTGAATATCACTTTATTCCCTAAGGGGAAAGGTCAATAACATACGATGAATGTCTTCAAGAATTACTATGATTTGTAAGTATAAAGCACGTAAATAAATATTTGTTGTTGCTGATGCGATGCTGCAGGTACAGCACAACAAGCTGCACGTCTGATGCGTAGCAGGGGCAGAGAGATGCTTCCTGCGGCTCAGGAAGAGGAGAGCAGTGGCTCTGTGCCACGCCACAAACACATTTTTCCCTGAGCTACTTGGTATTTCTGGAGACACGGCTCAACATCATGCAGGTATGTCCTGTTGCTTGCAGAGCAGCGCTGTAGCACCGTTCCCAGGCTGTGCCCTTCAGCAAGGATCAGACAAGATCTGAAAGCGTCTAAAGCCGGGGAGGATTCAATAACAGCAAACAGGCCAACTTCTGTGTTAGTCTCTACTGCCTGCGAGTGTCCTGAACCACGACCTGCATTTGCTCCATCCACAGACCTTAATGCAAGCCATTTTATTGCAGGTAAACATTTGCAAATGAGCATTCTGTATCTGTAGCATCATTTGGGAAAAAAAAAGAATATCTTACCAGCAGTACTGTTATCTGAACTACACAGAAATATTTAGATCTTTCAAACTAAATGTCACGTTGTTCCTTCTGAGTCGAATTCTTGCAAATTTAAGATAATTAACATAATCACTTTCCAAGTAAAATCAGCCCCTTATATGCTATGCTTAAGTGGTATTAATATGTGAATATACTCTGACTGACGCAGCTGATCATTTTTATTCCTGCCAGAAGGAAAGAGGGAGTTAAGAACTCAAAGGATTTCTTAATCTGAACAATAAAAGTCTTCATGGACATAAATATTTTAGAGAGATGGTGATGAATCAAATAGGAATTTCATAGCTTAATCAAGAAAATTGAATATAGAGGAAATTCTGGAAAAATAGAGGAGGAAAGCCAGGGAATAATAACAAAATCTGGATGCCAGTGAGATTTATAAACCTGTATGATCTCCATGGCATTTGTAATCAGCCTCCCAACTAGATTACCACAGGCTGCCTCAGAGTCAGGGACATTGGCTTTGTGTGGCTCCTTGGATCTGGGCCACCAAAGCTTGAACTTCCCAGGAAGTTCATGCTTTTCATGGGAAACTTTGTCAAAACTAGGAGAAACAATTAAAACAGCTTTCCCATTAGCGCTCTCTTACGTACAGGTGCAGCTATAGGGAACTACAGCTGCACTCACATTTTGTTTTTCGGATATGTTGGTGCACAGGAGCTGCTGAACAAGCTGTGTAGTCAAATGATTTCTACTGTCCTGGCAGAAGCATTGCCTCAAACTGTACAATTGCTGTTTCTGTATCTAGTTAGATTTGCCTTTGTCTTCAAAAATGCTTAATATATATAAAATAGAATGTCAATGAATAATTCCAGGCAATAGATTTTACTTTGAATATAATATAAGAAATATTCACCTTTAGATATAATTGTACTCAATGTGACATCTGTGACAACTTTCACCACTACACCTGAAAAAGATTCTAGGACAATTTATTAAACTTTTGATTTATAAGAAATCAATATTTAACAAGACGATTAAGAGAAAACAGCATATTTTTGTCAGGAATAATGAATTCCATTCTTGAGAGACTAATTCACCTCAGAGCTAAAAGAAAAAGCAGCAGATGTAACACTAACATAGTAATTTTTAATATAGAAATACATTATTTTTCTAAGCCAAATAGGAAACATGACCCAGCTGAAATTCTTGTAAGGAAGGACACATAACTGATTAGAAAAGAATACTCAAATAGTAGTTATCAATATTTAACTGCAAGACTGTCACAACAGGCCCATAAAAGCACAAGCTCCAACTTCTAGAAAATGGAAATTTAATTCTTTATTGTTTTCTGTAAAAATTTTAATCCTCTCCCTGTCACATCTGTACATTTCAGAGATGACCCAGTTAAATGTTCTGCCTTACGCTCTGGATAAAACACTTCCCTTTTGATCACTGGAGAAGTGGAGAGCTCTCAACTTACTAGAGCAGGCAGGTGATCAGACCCGGGCGCTGGGGGAGCAGATGTGACGCCCTGAGAACTCGCCCTGATTTTTGCTTCAGCATCGCTTTCTCAGGGGCACGTTGTGGCAAAGCTGTGCAGCAAACAACAGATTTAAACCAAATAATATTTTACAGCTATACACTTGGTACTGCTAAAATTGCACGAAGGGGAATGCTTATAAATATAAAAGGTATGAAAATTTTATTTGCCTAGGGAACAGTTTATTGTCAAAGAAATACAATTGTGGTAATTCAAAGAAAGAATTGGAAAATACCAACTCAACACAGCCAAAGCCTGTGACCCATTCTAAATCTACTCAACAATAAAAACCCTGATATGTTTAAAAAGGCAAAATTCTGCTGTCAACTATATGACTGAATCATTGCTGCTTGCTTATTTCTTCATCTCACCTTAGTATGAAAAAAGTAGATTAAGGTCTTTTTTTAACTGTCCCAGAGGCTTTCCTAAATAGTCCACAAGAACATTCCTACCATTCACAAAATAATCCTGCTATTTAAAAAGTTAATATTTTTAGCATATTATCATAACACCATAATTAATGATAAATAGAAGGAAATAACATTCTTAAAGGTCAGGCCTTTTCATTTTTCAAGAGAGAATGATGGATTACCGGGATGGATTTTCAGTGTGTCAGGCTTGGTATTCCTTTACAGTTTAGAAAAAAATATCATTATGGGTCACATAAGTTAGATTGGTTTTATGAGCCACACTTGCACTTGCAATCTTGCCTATACTTTTTACAGTATGTATTCATGCTGAAATATGTATGTTGTATGACTTCAAATGACTTTTAAATGAAGGAGTTGCACAAAATGGCATACTCAGTTCAATAACACGAGAACATAGTATACTTGTGCTGGCATAGTAAGACCGTGGGCGAGCAAATCTTTGGAAAATAAGTCTGCTGTTTTGATATTTTTAGAAAATGTCATTTACCCAGAATATAGTAGTCTATTTTTGAAATGCTTTCTTTGACAAATCCTGGCAGAACAGTGCATGTAACACTAGATTAAACTCAAATTGTGGCCCGGGAGCTGGGCACCAACCGGGTGACCTACCAGAGATCCTTTCAAATCCTTATGGCAGATGCAGCGTCCTATAACACAGGGCAAGCCGAGTAAAATGTCCCAGGCCAAAATGCTCAGCTACCTTTGCCAGCCCGCCAGTTTGGAACAGATCCTCAGTAGCCACTTGCACTTGTACAACTTGCAGGACTAACAAAAAGAACTTGTAAAAAATGCAGGCAGAACAGCCTGCCTCCAGCTCCCACATCAGCTGTTTGAAATACTTGGGCAGCCCTTTCATGATTCCTTAATTCATATCAGGTTTCTAACAACTGTTTCTATTAGTTATTTCCACAAAATTTATTTAAGCATTTGAATGAACGTGGAGTAGTTGAGGAAAAATATAGAGAAGCCGTTTGTGTATCTTGCTTTATTCAAGCGCTACAAGTTCTGTGAAGAATGTCTGTGGAGGCAATAGGATAGTGGCAAACTAGGCAGTTACAAAATCCTGAGAACATTCCTTTTTCTTGAGATCAAAACTGGAAAGAGCAAAAACATGAGTTAAATCCTTGAATATTTTTGATGCCTGGGGTATTTTAGAATTATAATAAATGCACTAGAATGGAAAAGGCCAGTATTCTACTAGAGAAGTTCATCAAGATCTATCAGAAATGAGTGCACACAGCTACTTCTGAACAGTTCTGTTTTTTTCTGTCACCTTTTGATGGCTCACAATGGTATATACTTTTACATGTCAAATTACATGATTTAGAACTTTAGGGAAAAATATTTCAATAAAAATTTCAACCTGAACTAGTTTTTATTCCTAGCATTTTCTAGGACTAAGTAGAATATAAAAATAAATTATGCTTAAAAAGAAAACAAAGACAGCCTTTTCTCTGAGAGGTTATAAATATCTTTACAAATGAGCAGAATATTCAATTAAGATGAAAAATATTCTGTGAAGTTGCATGATGATGTAGTCTGGAAGAGCAGTGATAAAATTAGTGAAGTATATAAAAGCTATCAGAAGTTTCTTAAGAGATGGACAATTGTAGAAATGTAGATGTTTATTAAGAATGCATGATATGGAAATATGGGGCATCTGGCATGTCAGCAGTAAAAAGTCCAGTTAGCATTAAACAAAAGCAATAGCATATGCTTTATTTTAGAAGGTAAAATGAATTTATAAATAATAGATGGTATTAGTATTAACGGTTTTATAGATGGACAAATTAATATTTTTTCTAACTCTTTAAATTAGTTTAAGGTGGCTGCCTGGTTATTGCCCTTCACCAAAGAGATCAGAAACTGTAAATTATGTAGTTTATATGGTCTGAGAGAATCCTTTGAGGAACTGTAATTAAGTGTCAGGAACTACTGGAATAGATTGCCTAGATGTTTATTTAACCTTGAACTCCATGCTGCAGATGCAGAGGATGGTGCTTGACCCATCCCGTTACCCCTCCGTGTAGCTGTGGCTGCCTGTGATGCAGCAGGGCCTCCTGATTCCCACTGCCATTCCCAAAAAAGCTCAGAACGAGAGAGGATGTGGAGGACGAGCTGAGCAGTGAAGCAGCAGGAGCTCTTGTCTCCGATAAATCTGGGGAGACATTTGGAGCTACATTTCTGATGCCTTATTTTTATTTTTCTTATTAGTAGTAAGAAGACCCAAGAAACCATGATGACTAGAACCTGCATCCACTTTGGACATAGAGCGAAAAAGTCAATAAATTCTTCCATACAGAAACACGTGGCCTTCTCTCTATCATGTTTCAGGGACTACGAAATAAGGGTCAAGTTCTTAACACTTATTTGTCTCACCTCTTTTATAGCACTGGTTTGGAGCGCTAACTGCAAGCAGAGAGCTTTTATAGCCAAAAATGCCAGCTGCTGCTACCGCACTAAGCCAAAAAATAATAATAATAATAATAATAAAAGAAATCCCAAATGGCAGGAGATATTTTCGTTTAGGGAAAACTTTTGTATTACAGCTGGTTGGCAGAATTCTACTGGGAAACTAATACAGAAGATTAAGGAACAAAAATAGTAAAACTCAGTGACACAGGAAATTGCTAATAGAGATGGACAGGACTTTAAGGGCAAGACCAGGTCTCCAGGGTAACTGTGTTAAAAGAGTCCTGGCTCCTTTTGGATCAGGCACTTTGATACTTACCCTTCCCTTTAGGGAGCCCTTCTAATCATTCTCGCAGGCAAAGGAGAAGCCCTACTAGGAGAAGAGCAGGTTTCTCTCAGTCTGAAGAGTTTGTGAAAGAGGAGACCATCCTCATGTGGAAACCTGAAAGGAAAATAGCTGTTGTAAGGACTTGCAGGACGCAGGTCCTAAGGAAATGTTTGAGAGTTTGGCTATGATCAGAAACTAGAGGCATTTAAAGAATTGCTAGAACTACTGAATTCCCAAAAATAAAGATGGAGAGACTGTTCCTAAATTTTAATGAAGAGGCTTTTGATTATGTTTAGTAAGCTGAAGAACAGCAAGTTTGTAAAGATGTCCTCTCTCGGGGGGCAACAGAACTATTTTTGGCTGAGTTGCTATCGAGACAGCCGACAGAAAGTGGCAAACTCTACGAGTCGGGAGGAGGAAGAGTGAGGAGCAGCTGCAGATGGTGGAGATTCTTCTGACACAATCATTTTTGTAAGACCTCTGCAGGAGAGGTCTTTATTTTGGAGCTGAGCTCCCCTGGTTGGTGACTACAGCAGGGAGGAGAGCAGCTAAGAAGCCTGCTCAGGAACTCAGTTCCAAGTGCTTCCGTCCTTGATATTCAGCTTCTACCTATTTGCACTTGATTTGTGCAAGTCCTGTCCTGAGGGTTGAAGGTAGATTGTTCGAGCAGATGTTTGAGTAGATTTTTAAGAGAGACAGAAAATGCAATGCTGTTTGCTTCCCAAACCCTAAAAAAATATAGCTACCCTTGTCACAGCAGAGCTGAGAGTGAGCAGAGCTGTGTGAAATGAAGAGAGCAAAGCCCTGAAAAAAGAGTTAGGGGAGGAAGAAGGGCTAATATGAAGGATCCGGACTGAGAGCAGCATGTGCTGCTGGGGATCCTGGGAACCAGGACAGGTTTGGCATGAGAGTCATCATCCTGCTCTCTTCAAGTGTTAAAGCAAGATCACTGGGAGACAGGATGAAGGGAACACAGACCTTTACTCTTCATCCTTCTTTTGTGGTAGTGCTATTTACATTACTACAGAGTGACAAAAATCCTAGCTCTACATTTAAAGTGCATGTTTCATCCGCTAGTCAGGTAAGCAGACAGGTAAGAAAGGAAACTCTCTGAAGTAAGCATGGAAAAGCTCAAGTGAGTGTTTTGATGTTAGACTAGTCTGACAGGTACTGGTGGCCTACATGCTTTTTTTTTACTAGCTTTCAGATTATTATCATCTATCTCTCTTTTTTTTCTTTTTCTTTTTTTTTTTTTTTTTTTTTGTTTGCAGTATTAGGAGGAAAAAAAATGGCTCTAGTTATGTTCTGGGAGCATCTCTGTAGTCACTGCACAGCCAGTCCTCCAGGCAAATATTTAACCTGACTAAACATCATGAACGAAGAAGCTGTTGGAGTCTGAAGTAGAATTATAATCTCTGACGTTTTACCCAGGGCATTAGAAAGCCCTAATAATAGCAGGTGTTTGCAGAGGTACTAAGATCAGACTGAGAGTTCTGGAAAAGCTCTGCTGGTCACTTGGTAATATGAAAGAGAAGCTTGGATTGAGAATCACACAGAAAATATGAAGATGGCATATTTATCTGCTATTTTATGAACTGTAACATTCAGAATGCAAAACACCTTGACCAGCACCTGAATAAACCCATCAAATATCTCTGTGAGGCAAAGTGACTATTTAATATTTAACCAAATCAGCTAATATTTTTAAGACAAATTTTGCTGTATAATGGAGAAGATGATGAAAAATAATGAAAGGCCTTTTCATGTCAATTTTCTCAGTGGAATGCTTCTCCACAGCACGGCCTGGAATGGACTCTAACGCTCTCCTGTATGCCTGAAACTTGGGCTTGTCCCTCCCCTGCCTCCGAAGTGAACAAACCTAAATGGCAAAACAAGTCCCTGTTGCCGGATTTCCTTCAAACGATGAAGGCTACAAAGAAAGCACAGACAAACTGCCCTGAGTGCGTCAGGAAAATCAATAGGCTATTTTATTTCAAAGCCTTCTTCCCAGCCAGCATGGTGCCACAAAATCTTTTGCTTTATTTCTGCTCAGGACCTTCCCTCCAAAGTCCGTATTTAGCAGATATTACCTGCTAAACACATTTATTTTGATTTTCATTTAACATGAAGGAACAGAGCACTCCCACCAGATTCAGGAAGGGCTGCAACTGCCATAGGCTACCTGGTAACCACTGCTTCTTTTTAGAATAAAACTGGTTTAGGAAAAAATAGCAGAAGTGTTTGTGAATAAAAAGGGAATCTGGTATCAGTAGTTTGGAAGTTTTATTACTGTCATCAAATTTCCAAACATTACTGTTTTTTTCCCAAAATTACATGGCTTACCCGATACAGTGAGAAACAGATGGTTTATTGCTTTGAAATGGGTATGTTACCTACATAGGAAGTGTAGTGGAAATTCTGTTTTTATCAAATAAATAAATATTGTCTATTTATTTGCTAGCAGAAGAGGAAAGGCAAATACAAGTTGTATAGAAAGGAATACGTATATTTTGACATAAAGCAAAACTTATCTTGGTAAAAATATTAAAATGCCTTATTTTCTTAAAGAAAAGCTAAAGGTAGCCACTTCAACTGTAAAATTCATAAATTCAGAGATTTTAGGGCCAAAAAGTGGTGCTAGGATGAGGCAGCCCGATCTGTAAGCTATAACATATATTAGAGCATGAGAACTCAGCAATTCTCATACTGGTCCTGTGGTGTTTGATAGTGTAAGCCCTATGTTTAGGAAAACGTAATTAAAAGACAGGATCCATTATGACTACAGAATTCTGGAAAATAATAGTGGGAAGGACCCTGCATCTTCAGGCTTTTCCTACTGCGAGGCAAGATAACTGTATCTAACCTAATATTTGTCGAACACATAAACACCTCTTATGTTTCATTGCTCCACAGAAGAGTTAACTTAGAAGTCTGCCTTAGTGTAAAGTAAATGTTTCTCTCTAAGCATAATTTGAAGGTAATTTGTTGGTCAAAATAAAAAATGTGGCTGTCCTACTTATTCTGAAGACCTAGCACTGATCTAGACATCTACTTTTCTGAAAAAAAGGAGAAGGGCACATCTGTCACCCACGGTCCTGCTGCTCCTAGTCCAAGTGCAGAGAGCGAACTGCTTTCTCTGCTCTCCCTTAGCCTGATCATATCCCCTCTCACTACAGCCTCCTCAAAAAGCAGGTCCTTCCCAGTAGCCATGGCAGCAGTTGTTGCCTGTACAGACAGTTGCTTTAAGATTTCTTTCCAGTCATACACTGGAGATCCAGCATGGTCTGAGTCAGCACAGGATCTCCACTGCCTGTTGTGCTCTGTGTATAACACTTCAGACCCATGAGACTGGCAACAGAGCAGGGTTCAATCAACCACAGTCTCAGAAAGTTAACAAACATCATCAGATCCATCTTCTACTTAGAAATTCTAAATCTGACCCTCGCACTTCAGCAAAGGTCTCCGTTCACAAACATTGACTCTGTGCATGCAACAAAGACAATTTTATAAACCACGCAAACCTCTATGACACAAATTTCCTGGCGTTGTATTCCTTCCCTTCTTGATGGCGCGTGCGTTGGGGAGTGGCAAAGTGACGGTTCTCTCACGTGTATTCTGAGCATGTACCACGTAACTACCACATATGACGATCTAGGCATTAGATGCACTGGAGAGATCTCATCTAACTGTCCTGCTGTTCCCTGCATCACCTGCTCGGGTCTGCCTGACACGCCAACATTCCCCGTGAAGGGAACAAGTGGTGTGTGAGAGAGCCTGGTCACAGGGTATTTTCTTGTTTCTCCTCAATTCAGTCACACGACCAAGTCAATTCTGAATTTAACAGAACTTTATAGTTATTCCATGAGGGATTTTCTGTGCAGAAAACTTATGCCATATTTTTCCCTGTTTACCAAACTGATGATGGCAAACTTAAGAGAGAAATTATGCAGAATTGAGGTATCTTTATTACCAATCCTCTCTGCTATCCAAAGAGAAAAATTAGGACTTAACCAAATATCTGTAACTTCATGAAGAGTACTTTTTGCAGGGAAGAAAATGTGAACAGTTCCAATAGTGTAAGTCTCTCAATAAAGCATCCTTTTCTTTGGCTAACTGGAAGCCTAAAAGAAAACAGGCACTTCTTCAAGTCATGTTCTTATCTCTGTGCTGAAGATTGCCACAGTAATTCATAAGCTGGAGAGTTCATCCTTATTCTAAGCTGTTTACATGACTAAAATTAAAACAGATGATTCAATTTCTCTTAATACAAAGTCATTTCAATATTAACCGCTCAGAAAACCATTCACAATCTTATTCAAATCAGCACTTAGTTCATCATCTATGACCAAAATTTATCCCTCTTTATCAACTTCATAAGGTCTTCATAGAAGTCAGTGGATTTTCATTAGAGAAAAATTATATTTAAGCTATTTTTTGCATGGTGTTGGATACATGCAACATTAGCACATTTGGGGTACATTCAGAACTCTGGATATAGCTGCAGAAGTGATCATTTTTTCCCCAGAGATCTGTAATTCAGAGCATCCATCTTATAAAAACCACTATTGGTGTCAAGGCTTTGCAACATTCCTAAAGGGGAATTTCTGAAAAATAGATGATATTACTATGGTAGAAGTGATGGCAATTTGAGGAAATTTGCACTGCCTCTGTCCATACTGTACCTGTTTTGTGGCTAAATAGAAGACTTCAATCTCGAGAGCTGTCAGAACAGAGGCTTTCATGAACACTAAAATATATTAAGAAAAAAGCTATGCATAAAAAAACTCAGAAATGCCAAAGTATATTTTATTGGTAAGTGATTAAGAGATAATTTCTCTGTAGTGTTGAAATACGGAATATTTATTGGATTTTTGTAACATTAGCTCTGATCTCCAAAACACATGTTTGAGGTGTTTTAATGTCAATTATTGTATGATATCATTTATTATTGCTAACAAACATTTATAAAACAGTTACATCACCTAATGGAACAATAACAATATTTTTAATGAAGCTACATGTAAAATGTAGCATTAATATAATACCTCTGATTACACTGAATAACAAAGACTGCAATGGGTTCCCATAAAAAAACCAAAATGTAACACTAAGCATCAGCAGTAAAAAAGAATACGTGCTTGTTTCCCATACGATAAGAGAAAGAGATTTCCTGCTTTCAAACTTTGAAATCTGTACAAGTTTCACTTTGCTGCATCAACACAGGTGAATTTTCACTGGAAAACTTTTACGCGTTCTTAGAGCTTAATCAACAGAGCTCAGTCCTGCAGGTGAAATAAACTGTTTAAAACGGACATCAAGTCCCGGGGCAGCCCCGTCCTGCAGCGCCGGCGCCGCACGGGCGCGGGTCTCGGCGCCGCACGGGCGCCGGTNAGACATCAAGTCCCGGGGCAGCCGCGTCCTGCAGCGCCGGCGCCGCGCGGGTCCCGGCTCCGCGGTCCCGGCTCCGCGGGTCCCGGCTCCGCGGTCCCGGTTCCGCGGTCCCGGCTCCGCGGGTCGCCGCTCTGCGGCTCCAGGCGCGCGCGGGCCGGCAGGTGGCACTCGGGAACGCGGAAGGCGGCGCGGCGCCGCAGGCCGCGGGGAGGCGACAGGCGGCCTCCACGGCAGCCCCGGCCATGGCGCTACCAACGCCGAGGGGGCTCCGGGCAGCAGGAGGAGGGCTCATGCCTCCACAGAGCGAGAACAGCAAAACTGTGCTCTTGCTTAGTGTATCCAACCTATTTTACAAGTCAGTGCATTAGCCGTGGAGTCTAGTTATCACATAGGACTATCTTTTTGATCAATGTTGAGAGTTACCTTGCCGTTTCCCTACAGCCCTTAGAAGTTCAGAGCATGGCAGCACTTCCAACTCTTTTAAACTTCCATGAGGACAGTCCAAAACCAGCCCTTCAGCTTTCAGCTTGCAGACTCAGGGTTAAACAAGGCAAAGGTTTAAACAGGAATATCTGTTTAAACACAAGGTCACCTGCCTCCTTTTTTCATCCTAGCATAAGTTTTATTGTTGTCCTATAATTTCACCAAAGAGAGTTTTCTTGTTTTGTGTCTTTGAAATATAAAAGTCCTCAGGAGTTATGATGCAAAAAGGGAATGCATGAAAACAGAATCAGAAAGAATATAGGTTAGAATGGAACTGACCCGAACTACTGATTTTATGATATTCTTTTTTAAAAAAATAAAAAAAATTTTCTCCACAAAACAACTGTATAATACACAACTTTACATGGTAACTTTAATGATAACCAAGAGTTCTACAGTAATTTCCTTAGAGGATGTGTTTTATATTTCAATTAATAATATGAATTAAAGATGTCCTACTGTATAACACTCCATAACACTTTCTCAATAAAAAAGAAACAAGGCATTTATGACTTGTTTAACCTGAAATACTGCATGTTTATGTTCTCCTTAAAAGCTATCACATAAATGTTCAACATTTTTTAGACTAACATGATAATAAAATATTTATTTCATAGTATATAGGTTATTTCTTCATGAAAGAATATGAGAATATTTGCTACCAAATAAAAAAAACTGAGAAATATAAATGAGTGCTGTTATCTTAAATAACTAGGCCACTGTGTTTGAGCATAATCCTTAATTGGAGCGTTATCACCTGCCCTGAAATATGCCAGAACATTTAACTACCTCCCATGGTGACCATCAAAATCCAGAATGGTAGTTTAATTAGTAATCCCACAGATAGGAGGCAATGCTCAAAGCTACTACCAGCATTACTGCCGCGAGGAAAGAAGGATTGAAATGTTTCAACCAGTCTACCGAGTCCTAGGCCTCTCCATCCATTTCGCTGTCAAAGATGATTCTGATGATTATGGTCTGAAAATATCAGATTCTTTTACACAGGCCTTTGACAGCAGTTCTGGGTCATAATTGTGCAAGGTTTGTTTCCTCTCTCTGCTTCAAATCCCTTACTTTGCTCCTTCTCCTATTCAGACTTCAGTTAGAAATTATTTCTCATTTACATGACCTAGATAAAATAATAGCAAGAAAATCATTCCTTGATCTTTTTGTTTTTGTTAGTTTGTTAAATTCTGCTTGGACAAAAAACACAATCATGGGAATGCATTGCTACCTAAGTGATCCAAGGTAGCTTTGAGGATGGTTTTGGGCAGAAGTCTTGCAATAAATGGATAGAAAGACCCATGGAATAGCTTCAGGGATTACACAGTTTTGTTTATTTCTTAAAGTTTCTTGTTTAGAGAGTTTTAAAGTTTGGCTTTACTACAGAGTGATGTACAGAGGACAACAGCAGTAATCTGGCTGAGGTGTGCCCACTGCTGAACTCGCTTTAGCTGTAACTTACATCAGAACCACATCAGCAATAAGGGTGATAGCTCAGCGGAAGGGCTGATTTCGTGATTACTCATTTCAGAGCCACCACCTCAGCTGCCAGCCTGGCCAACCTTTACTAGAAAGAGCTGACTTTGACTGTGGTTCCTGAGTTAGCATGCGATGCATCTTGCGTACCATTCCCCTTACCTATTGCTCAGTGGCATCCACTTACAGAGATCTACCGTGAGCAACACACTCCTTTCTTGAGGTAGGCAAAACCTGTTCATCATTCTGTGCCATTTTTATATGATGAGGTATGAGAAATAAAATTTTACTGAAAAAAAATAAAGAAGCAGAGAAAATACCCAAGTGCAATCTTCCACAGCACTGTCAGAATAAATACATCCATGAGATAAGTTGAATGAGCATTTGTCTGGGTTTATAATGACTACTGACAAAATACAGCTATGCTCACCAATCTATGCAACAGAAAACGAAGCTGAATATATTAATAAATCATTTGCTGAGGAAGGAAAGCAACAATGTTACAATTTTAAACAACTTTAAATATTCCATTCCAAGAAGAAGTACAAAAAATAGACAGTTGTCCAAAAGCTAACAGAAACCTAATGTACAAACTATGAGTAGTAAAAATAAGTAAAAAGACAGGAAACAGTCTTGACTAATAAGACAAGATTGTTCAGAGAAATTGTCTAGCACCTCAGTGTGCACAACAGTGTGCACCTCAGTGGTGCACAACAAAATGAGTGAATGGAAATACAAACCATCTTTGAGGTGGGGAGACTCAGCTGCAGGACATGAAACAGTTTTCAATAGTGCCCATTCTGAAAATGGAAGTTTTGATCCTAAAATAATAGTTTTTCACCTCTTTTTGTCAGTCAAAGGCAATTAAAATGAATGGAAGTGTGCCCGCCGACATGGATGGGCTTTGAATTCAGGCTCTATCTTCTTTCAAAAAGATGTCAAAATACACAAAAAGTGTCTGCTGAGGCCAGCATGTGTTGGAAATGTGAGACAAAAGAACATTGACAGACTGTCAAATTATAGGAATTAGGGAAATAGTCCAAGCTGTCATGAATTAAGATTATTTCCTGTAATTCTGTCCAGAAACCCAACACATATACAATAGAGGGTTTTTTTTTTTCAAGTTGACATTTGTATTAAAAGAATTCAAGAGAGGTGATCATTTAGTAAAAATAATTTAAAGAAATAGAGACCTAAAATAAACAGCTTGTACAGTTTTCAATAGCTTACAGAAATATTTGGTCTGGATATCTCAATTCTAGTCTCCCACTACCAAAAAAGAAAAAAAAAAGGATTGTGTATTTGAAACCTTTGTCATTATTACATCCATTGCAAACAACTATTTAGACAAAATTAAAGTGACTGCAAGTGGTTTCCCCCAACTCACAGAGGGAGCTGACAGAGGAAGATCCTTCCTGAATTGAGAATTGATGTGAATCCTTTTGAAAGGGGGATCTGGACTCTGAGCACTCAAGGAACATCACAGAATCACAGAATGGTTGAGGTTGGCAGGGACCTCTAGGGATCATCTAGTCCAGCCCCTGCTCCAGCAGGGACACCCAGAGCACGTGGCACAGGGTGGCATCCAGGCGGGTTTGGAAGATCTCCAAAGAAGGAGCCTCCACAGCCTCTCTGGGCAGCCTGTTCCACATAATGCTACTTTCCAAACCAAAAGGAAAACAAAACAGGATAGAGTGCATCACTGAACTGAGAACTCCTGGGGAACTGAATTCCCTCTGGAGACATTTTGGGAAAAACATCAGTCTGCCCACATTCTTATCCATATAGACTTAAAGAAGGTTTCTGAAACAGCATAGCATAAATATCCCATGTCTGGTTTTATTACCTCACATGAGAGAGGAGAGATTTCGGTCTGGGTAAATTTACACAGTTCTAGTGGAGTAAAGGAGACAAGGTGACAATATCATTTTCCTATTGTAATGAGCTGATGGAACTTGAAGCAGTGCAGCAGGAAAAGGTACAGATGAAAGGCTACTGAAAGGGAAAGGGGAACCGCTTTATTCCCCTTCTCCTTTTTTCTTTTTTTTTTCCTGGAATTTGAGTTATCTCCTCCCAGATAAAATAGCAGGGCTGCGTGTGCCTGACAGCAGATCAAACAGAGAGCCCTCACCTGTTCAACCACATGATGCAGAACACATGCTGCACATGTGCAAAGAATCATAAATGGGCCAAAAAAGCCCTCTCTGACACCTCTCGCAAAGTGCATCACCTTCATCTTTTGAAAGGATAGTGAGCTTCAGGATTAGGAACATTTAAAACAGTTTTTTTTTTCTCCCTCACAAAATGGAGGGGTTGACTAATGGTCCCACTGCTCTGAATCAAAATACTTGCTATACTTGTCTATATGTATTAAAATACTGTAGTAGAAAAAATTGACTTCAACCTTTTATGCTGTCATTCTTTCACTATAAAAATGAGACACTCATAGAGGGAAAATACATTGATTCTGAATGTGCCCAGAAAAAAAGGAGTTTTCTTCTGAGAGTTTTATCTTGGTAAGACTTTCTATACTGTGCTTGACACTCTGAATTACATGATTATATAGTATAAGTCTCCAGTAACATTTTGTGTTGTAAAGATGGAGATGCTCAGCATTTTGCCAGATGCCAAGTGATATTCTGATATTTCTATCTTCTCTTCAAACTGAGTGACAGTCAGCATATTCACAATGAAGCCAAGACAATCTGCCATCAAGTTACAGTAGTGCTATTTTCCTTGATGAAGATCCTAACGCTTGCTGGAATAAAGCTCTTGAAAACTCCGTGTCTGGAATAGCTGGCTTGCTCTCTGTGTAATATAATTTCCTATTTGTGCCAGTCTAATAAGTAGATCACTGGGTACAGGCTTTTTGTAAGTAAGTCTATACGTACTGCACCATTTCCTGGCTCTGGGTGCTCCAGTGTGTTGCAGGCTGTGTGCAGTGGGGGAGGTGCCAGGGCTGATCAAGCAGTGTAATTTTATACATTACTGAATCAGTGCAGGAGAAACCTGGAGGGACAAAGCATCATCTTCTCTTTGGACTGCACTGTAAAATCCTACAGCTTTCCTAGCCCAGCCATGCTCTGAGACATTTTTCCTCTCTTTTTTTCTGATTTTGGTGTGAATGATAAAGTGATCTGATGATGGCTCTCGTTATGGAACCTATTAGCAAGTGGACGCCCAAGCAAGTAGTGGATTGGATGAAAGGTAGGATCATTTATTACCGTGTATTGTCTGTACTTTAGGTCCATGCAATTTATGTTTTTGCTACTGTATTCTTTGCTTTGGGAAGAGTTAATTCAGTTTTTAAAATCCCCGTGCTGCCTGGCACAGTAGTTCCTAGAGACAGGGCTGAAGCGCGGCTGGCTGCGCCGTGCAGCACGCTGTCGGGATTCGCCGGAGAAACGAGTCGTGATCTAATGCATCCGCGGGTAAACACAGACCTAACTGTTCCTGTCTTGTGACTCCATTATGCGTTGCACGGTGCGGGGTTATTATGTTTGGTTGCTTTAAATTCGCCCCGGTTCGCTCTGTTTTGCTCACATCAGGTGATGTGATGCAGTGGCTGTGCAGCACTCGTGCCCGGCGGAGGCTGCTATGCCGAGCGGGAGGTGCTGCCGGCTGGACGGCGGGATCCGCGGCAGCAGTGCCGCGTCCTGCTGCGCTCGGGCTCCCGCTCATGCTGCCGGCCCCGCCGCCCTGCGCCCCGTGCCCCGCGCCGCCAGCACCGTGGACAGTGCAGGGCTGCGCAGCGCTGCGCGCGCCTTCGCGGCGGAAACTCTTCCCGGTAACTTGGCAGCAATGGGATTTCCCTGCACGCTAGCACAGCCATGAGCTGTGAGAGGGCTTGCTTTACAGTGCTGGGCTGAGCTACAAACAGGTTGGTTTGGATGGAAGAGGCAGGAATTGGTCATGGTGATAAGCGTTTAGATTTCTCCTGAGTGGGGGAAAATACGTGTTTACACAGTAGACTGCGTGGCTGCTGTTGAATGTTTCTGAGGAGCTGTCTGTCTGAGGGACAGATAATTTCTGCAACAAATAATCTCCATTATATAAGGAAAAGAGGTGCAAATTTTGTTTGTAAGTTCTTCACGGATAAAATTTCTGTAATGAGATTACTGAACTTACTGGAGGGATGAACTGGCTGCCCATTATAAGAGCCTTAAAGCTTGCAGCAGGTTATCAGCAATTAGGGAATGGCTTTGATTTCATCAGCTCAGCCACACCTCCATCCTTCACTGAAACTGGGCTGTTGAGGTGCCCATCAGACACCCCACATGCAAACTGTTCCTCTAGAAACATGAAGTATTACAAAGCAAATGGCATCCAAGGCACTGGATGTAGTTTGTTTGGGAGGTGTCAGCTAAGGTTAATTGGGAGGTCTGAAGCAGGTCATCAGGATGGCTCCTGAAACCCTTAAATGTACGACTGGTATCTACATTCCAATGTCATTACTTGAAATCAGCACCTAGTGTGCATGGAGAAGACAGTTTTCTGATCCACATCTGTACTATCAATATGAAAATATTTTAATAATAGATTATTACACTATTTTAACTCATAAGTTGAATTACAATGTAAATTAAATGTCAAAGTGTATGTAGTACTTGTTGCTACATTTAAGAAGAATCCATACATGATGTAAACTAATTAGATCTTTGGTAATATTAGCTAATAACACGTGTACCTACTACAGAGAGCAAGAAGAGCGTAAAACCAAAAGTTTCTTCTAAATGTGGCATTCAAATATTATTTCTTCCATCGCTCAGCGCTGAGTTGCCTAAGTGCAACCTCTCCACACGGTGACTGCATCCATAGCAAAAACTGGAGTAGCCAGTGCTGCCAGTCTGTGCCCCGGGGCCCGGGATGAGTGCCTATATTGCAAGGAACGCCGAGGGACTCGCAAGACAGACACTTCCCTTGGGAGCATGAGTGCTACAGACACACAGACAGTCAAGTTGCACAGACGTCTCTTTTTAACATACTAATATCCTAAGCCTGTGTTTTACCAGAGCGTTGACTTTGCATACTTTGGTTATGGCCAAAGAAAACCTAACAAATCTAAGAAATACAAATGGAAGTACCCCAAAATTACTCTTAAGACTACTTGGAAATCTCCAAGTTTATAACAATTGTCCAGTCATGGCCATAGTTCACCTGTAATTTACTTATTTGCAGTCTATCAGCTCCACTAGCTATTGTAATTCTGCTCCATGGTGGTTAATGAATTAGTGAGTTCAAAGCTCTGCACAGCTAATAAGTGATAAGGTAGCCCTTAGATAAAACAAAGTCGTTTACACTGGAAGGTACACTTCTTTAAGAAAAAACTTATTGTAAAGGCAGTTCAGCAAAATTACCGTGTTATCAACCTGGAATATTATCTTTGCTATGGAAAGAAACATGCTAAAGAACTAGCATAATATACCTTATATTTCCTTAAAAAATGTGTAGTTAATTATCTTTATTTGTAGAGGTTATAAATTACAACCCATTTTGTACTAAAATGATAGTGGCATTTAACATAACAACTACTTTTGCTACTGTTACATACTTACTAAAACTGTCAATAAATTCCATTTTGAAATTAACTGGTACAGAAATCCCGCAACATCAAATAATTTAGGAGAACATGGGAAAAAGCCACAAAAATTATGGTAATAGTTTGAGACCCAGCTGCCCAAAATGCATCCTGACTACAGTGCGCTATTATCAGGAGCAGCTGTAGCCTGACCCTCACCCAAGAGGAGACATCCTTCTGTTCCCTTCCTTAAGGAAATGTTACTTGCCAAAAAAAGTAGAAATTACTAGGCTCTAAGAAATATTATTATGACAAGTTGGCATCTTGTATTTAGCCACGGTTCCTTCCTTGGGAACTCATTCAACTGGAATTTAACTTAGGAACTGGGTTGCACATTGTGGTCAACCAGAAAAGGCCACGCAATCTTTAGACCTTGATTCTGGAGGCGTACAGAGGTCTAGATTAAGACTCTACATTAGATTAAAGAATTTGTCTTTCGAGTATGCAGAAATATTCTGTAAAGTTTTGAAAATGCAGAGGAGAAGTCATTGTAGTTAAAAAAAAATCTTTCACAGGAATAGACGTGGTTTGTAGAGATATTTTCAACTATTTTTTTCTCCACTTTTTCCCCCAATATTTTACATTTCCTCATATGTTTTCCTCTCCAGAAAATGAGCCTGTTATGTTTCCATATCTTACTTTAGTATATCCCCAATAAAACATTTAAATTAAGAGACATAAAAAGTTAACTCAAGAGGAAGGGCTTTTCATTGGTTTGCTCAAATCACATTTTTACACTGTTGGAAAACAAATACTGTCCATGAGGGAATTGTTTAAAAAGCTCTTGTTCTCAAAATTGGTGTTTTCCTTCTGATGGAGTTTAGCATGTTGAAGAGAAAATGGAGAAACTTGAGAAAATATCCTTCAGAATCTGGATCTGTAACGCTTCTACAGGGAGGCTTTGGGTGTTTTCTAACCTATGAACCCTGTCCTTATTATTACGCTTGGTGACCCCTGGCAGTTGCAAGCACGTTACCCTGCTGAACCCAAGGCCATCTATTGTTATACGTGTGCGTGCACTGGGGAAGGCAATCCCGCACGGGAACCTGGGGGCTTCAGGGGCAGAGAGCAGGCTTGCCTTCTTGCAAATGCAATTATTGAATTTGTGATAACTTGTGTTTTCATTCTGAGTAAATCTAAAAGGTTCTCTATGTATTTTTAAAATATAATATTTTAAAATAACAACATCAAAGATTTTATTCTTCCCGAGTGAAGCAGTTTACAAGTCATGGGCCACTTAAAAGGTGATCTCATTTATCTTTATGTGACCCTTATGTACAAATAAATACTAACCTTTCAAAATAATCCAGCAAAATGAAATGAAATACCATGCAATGGAATACAGCTGTGACTTTGAGAGACAGGAATATTATTGAACAGTTGAAATAAAAAAAGGAATCACTCCACATGGAGTCAGCTATTCAAAGTCTTGCTGGCTGATAGCAAGGTTTGTCTGCCAGAAGAACCTGCAGCAGAGGTTTCTCACAATGAACACTCAGCTTTGGATACTTATTGCACAACTGCAACCATTTTTTCCCCTTTAAATCCAGAATTTCTCCACTCTCAACAGGAGATGCAGACATGAAAAAATAAAAATTAATTCAGTTGGTAAACTGATTAACTGTGCTGCACTGATCCTGTGCAGAATAATTATATGTTTAGCTGAAGGGTTTTCCTTAGCATGTAATTCCCTGATTTCAAGCTGGCTCATAAAAGAGAAAGGAAGGGAGGAAGGGGGGAGCTGAGCGCAGGGAAGCTGATGACGTGAGTGGACTTGTTAGCATTCATAGCACACAGGGCTCCGGCAAACCCCTTCTCAGGCTTTTTTTTGCTTTTCATTAAATCACTACCTGTTCTGTAGCAATATGTCATAAACAGGGAGTCTCCTCTATTTACAGAATGTTATATATAAAATCTTTGAGTGTACTGGAGGCACAGCTAAATATTATGATCTAGTGCAAAAGCAGCCTTATAGCTGCTGAGCTGGATGATACTTAGCTTCCCTGATCTCCTTTTCTGACCTTAGAATCCCATAATGCAAGAATTCTACTTTGCAAGATGCAATTTGAAACTTAAGTAGATAACCCAGGTCACATCTTATTTAGAAAAATGCAGGTTTTATAGCATCCTTTCAGTTCTTCCTATAGACAAATAGATTTGGAAAAGAACTGAGAGCCACAAATATAGTCTTTAGAATTAGCACTGCATTTTCAAGCAGTTATACAGCAAAGGTTTTATCATTTTCAATCTACCTTCACCAATTTCAAAACCGAAAGAAACAAACCATTTACTGGTACGGCTCCCAAGCGGTTCCTGGATTACTGTGTTCTACTAGCATGACATTTCCGGTTGTTGCTGGAGAGGAATTGAATCAGAATTGTCTGCAATTCCTCTCTCGCACTTCTTAGAAGTTTCAAACAGTGATACATTTTTAGTAATAAATTCTGGCAACAGGTACTTGGTTGCATGTTGGGTTTTAGCCGACCTAAATTATGATATCTTAAAAAAAAAAAGAAGGAAGTATTTATTTACAGGAAAATTTACTGCTTACAACTAGCAGGCTCACAAAGTGAGCTCATGGATTCGCAACAAGCGAGCAATCCCCAAGCTTTCCTTTAGCTAGAGAGTCAATCCTGTACCTGCTGCTGCTGCCCTCCCTCCAGCAGCCCCTGCTGTGGGGATTTCATCCCTCCTCGAGCTGGGGAACAGCCATGACCCGGATTTCCAGCACTTGGCGTGCCAGTGTCAGCAGTGGTACCGACGGATCTCCAGTGTGCATCAGTCTGCTATGGCACGGGTTATTTTCCCTCCACTCAAGCTTACCTTGCTCATCTTTGTAGCCAAAATCTTGGGTCTCTAAGAACAATTATGTTTCTGAATTGACATATTTTTTTCATAATTACTTCCTCCTTTTTAATAATTTACCCACACACCATGAAATGTGGAAATATGAGCATATATGAATTCGGATGTTGAGCTAGTGTGAGAAGGAGCTCTGTTTCCCAGCTTTGGATTGTGCATACTGCCAGAGGGGCCTCACACCACACAGCAGGAAATACCCTAATGGTATCCACAGTATCTGCGTTATCCTACTATGTATTTAGTTTTTGTTATTGACCTGAGTTAATTAACTAAGAAAAATTGAGGGATATCGAAGCAGAGAATGAAAAGGGACTTCAAATAAACTGAGGTGAGTCTTCAAGTTTGTAAGAGAGACCAAATCCACAATGACAACTATAAAGTCTACAAGTACATGAAAAAAACTCTCTATGCTAAAATAGTTTGTTAAAAAGGGCCTGCGGAGTAAACATCTAAGTGGATTACTTTACAGTATAGGAGATTTGAGACTGGGTTTCCAAGAAGCAACTTTCTAATAGCAGGTACAATTAAATGTCAGAATACGCTGCCCAGGCAGGTTTGGGCATTTCCACTGTTGAACCATCTAAGAGATTAGAGAGACGTCTGTCTGCAACTGTCCAGACACTCAGCCTGTTATAGCAGCACAGGCTAATCTCTTCCCAAGGCTGTTGCCAGTTCAAACAAGATCTTGTGCTGGTTTCTTGCATGTGAATGACTCTGATACATATGGAATGGTCTAGAATAGATTATAACTCTGACTTCCTTCTGGATATTTCATGATACAATCTTTCCAGAATACCTGTGTGAGAAGAATATCCTAATGCAGAGATACACGTGCATTTCAGGTGCCTGGGATACACCTGCATTTCAAATATTCTATGAATTAATGCAGTTGGGAAGGCTGCACTGGGGGGAGGCAGCTCCCCTTTACTTAGTACAAAATGTGAAAAAATATCATGCATGCTATCATCTCAGATCTCAGCTCACTTTCTCTCAGAAAGGGAGTCTTGCCAAATGGAGTGGTTGTTTCATGATGAACAAATAAGGGAATATATTGGTGCTTCCTTTAACCGCTTTCTTTTTACTTTCTCTTTAAATATTTTAATTCTCTTTATCATATATTTAATTCTCACTTTCTTCCAAAATGTTTGCAATCACTAATCATCAGTATTTCTAAAAGTTGCTGGCCATGTCATGGTTTTGTTATCATCTGCTGTATACATGGAAATTGGAAAGAGACGCTGTCTGCATTGCTTGTAAAGCACAACTACTAATATCATGTGTACATGTAGTAGGAAAAAAATATTTAACTCCAGTTACAACCGAGCAAAAACAAGTCAAAGAATTCAAAAGAAAAGTCAACACTGTACCAATGTCTAAAGTTGAGAAGTCTTCATGTTTTACTAGAAATCTATGATATTAAGATATCATATTAGAAGTTAAAGACACGGCCTCCTGAGAGCAAAATATGGGTCTCATCAGAGTCCCAGTGTCAGAAGCAAAAAGACACCCATTCCACACTGGAGCCGAAGTCCACTCCCTTCGGCCTAACAGGTTAATGTATCATATACAGCTTAGAAGGTTGATGGGATAATTGGGACTCTGCCTTTAAAGCTTCCAATACCATCACTGAATTCACTCTGTACCACTGGGCCCAAGGACAGAGCGTGGAAGAGCAACTATGCTCCATTTTCTGCTTTTCCAATAAACATGCAGTCCCATTTTGTGTCATGACAAACCGATCATTCAGAGCTGCGTAGGGTATTGTAAGAAGGCAGCCATGTCTCATCTCCAACTGCATGTTCTATGTTAATTAGTCAATTGAGATATTTCTGCATCCCCATCACTATTCCTCATTTTTACAAGTACTGTTAGGAGGACGAATTAGAAGCCAGTCAATATATTTTCCCAAAAGAGGCTGCAGATTTGCACTAGCTCCATAAAACATTTCAGCAACACTAGCAAGTCTATATTTAGTATCTGGAGATTCACTGATGCATTCTAAAATTTCCTCATAAAACATATACGTCCAGACACTTTGAAATAAATGTAATACTGTTTGCAGAGAAAAGCCTGAGTTGCACGAATGTCTCTCAAGTCACATTTATCAAACATAACTAATCTTCAAGGATATTATGTACAGAAATTTGTTTTATTGTCTTGAATCTTAATATAGGCAGCCAGACACAGTTGTCATACATTGCTATATCTTATATCGAGTCATATCATGCAAAATTTCTACCTCTCTTTGAATTCTGATCACTACAGGGAGAACTCAGCAGCACTGCAAATTCAGAAGAGATCACCCTTCTCCATTTCTCCATTATTTCAGTATTTTACATTAAGAAGCAAAGTTTGCAACGAATTGCATCCTGCAGTTGACACCTTCCAATCACATTAAATAAGGTTTTATACTTCAAGTAATTAGAAAGATACTGTATCTTGCTGAGCAACAAAATTCATTCATTGTTTCATCCCAAGCATAATCCCACCAACAGCCTTTTTCTCCCTGATTCCTAATACTTTTTCCTTGCATCTGGGTTGAAGACTGTTCTGGCAAGATTGACACCAACACATGTACCATAATGTCTGAGAATATTATGCGTAATGCCTCAGGGTTATTCTGTACAAGTTTATAAAACATTTAATTCTTTGGGGAAAAAAAGTAGAAAAATGTATCACTGTGCTACAATATACCTGGTTACCCAAGCTGGAAAACAGTTTCAAAATATTTTGCTTTGCAAAAAGTTTTATGAGTTGCATTTATATCTATGTCTGTCAGAAAAAAGAAATCACTGTCTTGGTGGTGTTCCCATTTCAGCATCTCCAAACCCACAGGAAGGCAGCTGGATGCTTTCTGGGAGCATCCTCAAGATCTTCTCCCACATACGGATCAGATGAAAGGCTCACGTGTTTGATTAAAGAAACATTCCTACCTAGTGACATTTCCATACATCTGTTTCTGACAGGTTTAATCAATAGATTGCTATTTGTAGTAAAGAAAAAAAAAACAAATGAGGCATACTAAGTATTACAACACTTGCATATGCCAGGAAAGCAAGAAGAATGTTACGGTTTGTCCTGAGGTAAACAGCACAGGAATTGTAACATCAGCAATGGGTTTAAAAGCAAAAAAAAAAAAAAAAAAAAAAAAAAAAAAAGGTACTTTAAACATTTAAACAACATATCCTATTAATTTAATTCTTTCTGAAAACAAATGTCCTGAAGTGCTGACAGAAATGGAGGTTGCAGCTCTGTCAGTGAAATTCATGACGGTGATGACATTAAATGAAGAATTGTACTGGAATAGACTACAGTGATGCTGAGCAAAAAGATACGTTCATCCTCCCTCCCAGCATAACTTTGAAGAAAACTTCCAAAAGCACTTTAGTGGTTTACTTTTTTCACTTCCCCCGATCTGCTGATAACAAGGAGATTAACAGGACATGAAAACAGGGCCTTAGTGAGTTATCATTATAGGATGCAGAGAGAGGAATAAATTGTAAGGTTCTATTTGTGAAGAGCTCTAGTGATGAATCAAAATGAAATTATTGCTGATTAACCAATACTCAGATGGCTCCCAACAATTATCCTTGTTAACCTTCTATAGTGATGCATTCAGGAAAGTTCAGGGCCAATGCAACATTTATTTTTTCCTAGTCAAATTCTCCACCAAATGTTTCCCAGTAAAAATGAATTATAAAAGGTCTGTGGTGCATTTTATTTATAGTGTGGATGATATAATTTAAAACTGTAGCAAACAATAATTTTACAAAATAAATTAATGTCTCTTCCCTACAAACATATCCATCTTTTTCACCTTAGATATCACCAGCTACAAAAATTTTACAGATTTCAGGAGTTATATTCAGTTATATACTATGTCTAGCTCAGGATATACTTTTTTTTTAATAACCCTTGCTGTTGAATATTCTTTCATTCATAAACCCTGAATTTTAACTCTTAGCTTACTCTTCCAACAAAGATGTCACAGTCACTAATATGAATCCATTAATAATGGCCTGCCATATGGAACCATAGCATATTTCTTCATTATTGTGATGTGTGCCTACACTAGTATTTCCTGTAATTTCAATATATCAAAATCAGATATAGATGTCATAAAACCACCAAAAGCACTGCAGTCTCAATTCTTCAAAATGACACAAGCTGCCTTGCAGGAAGAAAAAGTAGTCCAAGTCCTAAACTTGAATGTATTCATGATCATCTCTTACCTGTTTCTGAAGGATTCTGCTAATTTTGCTGTTTTAGCAGTTTTCTGTTTACACCACTGATGGGAGGAGCTACATGCAAGTTGGAAGCAGTAAGTGGCACTCAATGGTTTTGCAGTGGTTTTGAAGTCAAGATTCCAGTCCATTTAGTTGTTCAGTAGTTGCCTTTCAAAGTTACCTGTTCTTGAAAGGGCCAGCAAATCCTATCCACAAGTGCTGTCAACAGCTTTCAAGTTACAGATGCAAGGACTACCTTACTTTTCCTTCCGTGATGAACAAAGTTTATTTTTTCTTTATTAGGGTAATCCACTTTCCCATATATGACTTGATACATATATGCCATGATACAGCTAAAGTGAGCTCTATTCCCTGTGTTGAAGACGTTAGAACTCCATTAATAGCCATTCTTTCTCAAAGAGAGATCCACTGATTGCTATATTCTGTGTTCTATATTCTAATCTGTATTCTATAACATATTATTAAGCAATGAAAAGAATTATCTGTTAGTCATTCAGGTTGTTTAGCCCTGACCAGGTTCTACTAACCTTTTGACAGACTATAAACATGACTTAATCACCTTTACTAAAGAGCAGGAAAAGGTCAAATTGCTTCCAGCTAGTATCATATTTTTGTATATTTTTGCATGTTTCCATATAGGTCATCCTTAAAGTCATCCTCCTCAGAAAGCCTATGACCTTTTAGCTGTATAGAAATAAGCTATGCCTTTTAAATGCCTTTTAAAAAATATACATTTGTGATTGAGGATCACATTGAAGATTGAACATTGAAGATCTATGAAAATTACTTCTAAGTGGCAAGAGACCAGGTAAGTAGTCTTTGTGATTTGCTCTACAGAGCCATAAACTACAATCTCAAGGAATAGTTTATGACCAATTCAGCCCCTGTATTGTCAACAAACAAGCCACTAGATGTGTATATCCACTAGAATTGCTTCTGTGAACAAGCAAATTCTTTTTGAAGAGATATTAATGACAACTCTTCTCTTCTTGAAGAGATACTAATCACAACAGGGATTTTCCTCATCTTTTAAAAACTACAAGTTCAAAATAAACAGAGGTAGTTTTTCATATAAAGTAAAAAGTATGTGTGTCAAATCAATCCCTAGTAGATTTATAGTAGTTTCAGTACAGTTACAGAAGACACAATTTCTGTCTCATTTTGAATATAGGATAAAAGGGAAACCAAGTAACTAAGTTTGAGTTAAGATGGACAGTAATGTCATCAGCCTGACAGCTTAGAGACAGCAATTATCACTTGAATGAAGAGCATGTTATAGCTCTCACTTCACCAGCTTCCCTTCCCTGCCCTGCCCTGCCCTTCTCCTCTTCTCTTCTCTTCTCTTCTCTTCTCTTCTCTTCTCTTCTCTTCTCTTCTCTTCTCTTCTCTTCTCTTCTCTTCTCTTCTCTTCTCTTCTCTTCTCTTCTCTTCTCTCCTCTCCTCTTCTCTCCTCTCCTCTCACAATCAGTTCTCTTCTCTTCTCTT
>VWPW01024027.1:82370-115906 GCA_013389825.1 Crypturellus undulatus
CTCCTCTCCTCTCCTCTCCTCTCCTCCCTCCTCTCACAATCAGATGACGAGTAAGTATCAGTTTGTAAAGGAATTCTTTCATTTAACATTAAAAATTTCTAGCTCTGGCCTTAGGAAGGGTTAGGAACCTTAGGGTTCCTTAGGGACCTTAGGGTTGCAGTGACTTGGAAGTGAGCTGCACTGAAAATCCAGAGGAAAGGAAGGAAGGAATATGAGTGAGAGAAGAGTAGGAGAAACAAAATGGGGAGGATAAAACTCTTTTCTCTCCTCCCCAGTAGTCTCTGATCACTGTCTGGTCTTGGGAGTGTTGACAGCGTTTTCAGTTCCTGTTCACTGCAGTGAACCAATTCACTTGGTAGATAAAACAACACAAAGCTCAGCTGCTGTACTGCACTGTCTGCCTTCTACATGCAAGTATTTTTACTGTCTCTAAACTTTGTTTTCAAAATAACAAAGCCATGTCCGTAGCAAGCATTAGCAGAGAACAAAAATCAAGTGACAATTTCAACAACTTTTGACCTCAGACTTGGCAGGCCAGGCATGTTTCTGTATGTTCCAAGTGTTTGCAATTACATCACAGTACTCCACACTCTCCCATTAACTGGAATAGGCTGAAAACGACCTGCCTAAAGAGTCCTAGCATAAAGCTCTGGTAGCTTCAAGATGCAGTTGGAAGAAGGCACATATTGCTGTTTCACTAGCTGTACATTAAATTCCACTGTGAAGACTATGGATACCTTTAAGTTCTCTTTGAGACGATGAAATTTTGCTCCCTTTGAAGACCTGGGGGAGGCAGCTTATGAAACTCTTTACAATGCTTCCGAATGTGTCTTGTAGAAGATGGGAATGTGCTGCAGTGGGCACATGTCTGGAAAAATGGAAAGAATTATGTAGATGTGTTATTGATCACTCATCATGAACAAGGAGCTCATGTTGAAAATGTCCAATGTTAGAAAATGCTAAAGAGAGATTTTAATTGTTCATTGTGAAGCCACACTGAGAAATTTTCTTAGTTATGCATAAAACTACTCTACCATTTAGAGAGAAAAAAGACATATGAACCACAAGAAAAACACTTTGAACTCTGCATTTTCTAGTTGGAGAGAACTAGTAACATAAGAGAAATTTAGAACTAACAGAGAAATTCAGAGTATTAAAAGAAATGGACCCACTTAATGCAATAGTTAGTTAAGCTGTTTCTTTGATAATTCTCAGGACAAATTACCAATAACTTTAGTAGAAACATGAGAAAATCACTATTTACATATCAGCAAGTAGGAAATACTTCAGCTAGAAACCAAATTGCTAAAAATAATCATTCAATAAAAGTGCTTTAATTCAATCTCTAAAACATTTTCAAAGCCATGAATATTACTTTGAAAATGAAAAAAAAGCTTTCCTAACCCCTGTTTATTGTGAGCTGCTTTTTATAAGAACTGTTAAGTTCCTTTAATTTTAAATATGTGAAGGTAGTTCTCTAGATAATTCTTTTATAAGGCCTCCTCAGTGATGTTCTGTGGCACAACAGCATGCTTTATTCTTAAAATATTGTGTGATTTTCCATTTTCTTTTAAGCATAACCTTGGCAATAGAAAGATGTTGACATATGAGGAATCCTGGTATTTGTTATAAATTAATTCCAGATAACACTTAGCATTTTTGAAAGACATTGATTTTCAAAAGTATTTAAATGTCTTTTTTGTATGCTTTTGATAGATTTCCAGTTTCCATGCCGTGTTCCCAGGCAGAAATATCATGTATAGTTCTTCTGTGTAATGTCAGACTACTTGTGATTTACTAGGCATATAAAATATTCACCCTAGCATTTTTGTTTTGTTTTGGTTTTGCTATTTAATGTCATATAGGATTTGAATTCCTGGGATATTCATAAGATGTATTCTTTCAAATTTCATTAAAATGCCATCTTTTAGAGGGAAATGGTGGATAATAATGAAATTTTTGATCGAAAAACAAGCTGTTGCATCCTTTTAAGGATAATTTCACCAGCAAAATTAAACCATCCAGCACATGTGCAATGCCTTCCTGTATTTGTGAATGAAGCAAACATTAATGGTGAAAGAGGAGAGTCTAATAAACTGTCTCCATATCTGACCCTAGCTGAGATTCATGCCAGCTTAATTTAACTCTCCTTGTGCAAACCACACCATGCCTTGGATTACAGTCTTAGTGCTGGTAACAAAGCTTACTGAAAATAATTAACAGGACTTCATAATTATACACAAAATACATACAATTCCATAAATAATAATATAATTACTGCAATTTTCTAGTAGGTAAAAAAAAAGAAAAAAAAAAACAGAATGAATTACAATATATCTATCAGACCATCACTAATTATTATGGAATCGATCTCATTTTCTACTCCACAGCTGCCATCTCCAAAACATAGTACTGAAGTATCATGACTAAGCATTGCCCAAATGATAACAGAATTTGCATTCTGAGTGCTGGTGCAGAAAAAATTGAAGGTTTCTTGGACAGAAACAATCATTTAGTGGATGTGCTAAAATATTAGCCAACTTTTTGCTTCAAAAAGTACATTTTAAAATAGGAACTGTGATTCTTTAGAGAATGAAAAATAAACAAGGTTTCTAAATGACATAAGTACAGAAAAGATTGAAGGTAAATTTATATCAAGCTACTTCAGTCTGAAGGTGATCCTACCTCTTTCAGGAGGCAAGACTATTCAGTAAACCTGATTTACAGGTCTAGATGGCCAATTGTGCTCCGAGCTAAATTCACCTGACGACCCCAAGTTACTGGAGGTTATGTATGTGTATTTGGAAAAAGTCTGTGGACTTCCTTAAGATGAATCCCATAATCTGTTTATCTGTTTCAATCTTAGGAAATGGGCATTATCGGAGATTTTTACTAAGAAAACAGAAATTCAATTGTATTTATTTAGACTGTGGATACACTGTTATTTATGTTGCTTTCAACCTGAGTGGCAGACAGTAGCACTTGTCCAGTAAATCAGAGAGAAATGAGAATATTTTGTTAAGTTTTCCCCAATTCAACACCCTAAAACTAACTGAAATTGAGTTCATGTTAGTGAATCTTGCATGCAGCTAGGCTGGTCCACAAAAGCCATGCCAGTAAGACAGACATGTAAAATAAACATATTTTTTTGAGTGTAAAATCCTTTATTCCTAAGTGTCGGATACTTTGGCAGCTGGGTGTTAGGGGCAAGGTGATCAAACTGATCAAGCTGTATAATTAGGAATTATCTCAGGATCACTTTACATCATAGTCCAGTCACATGTTGGTATATTTTCTCTCATTCTGATCTCAAAGATCTAGTAATCTCTCAAGAGTTCTCCCAACAGAACCAAATAGCAACTAGCAAAGAAGTAACATGTTCAGTTAAAGATGTGCTTACTGCACATGTTCATTATCTTCTATTTTGCTTCAGTGCAGTTTGTGTTTCTAGCTGACGTGTTTTAACTCATTGGTTTGATTCTAAAAATCAATAAATGGACAAGGAAGATACTAACAAGAGATGAAAAAACTACCTAGAAATCCACTTTCAGAAGAAACAGGCACATTTGGGCCAATGCAGACCTATTTTCCTGCAGTTACTTCATGAAAGTGGAAAGTATGTTAGGTACAATCGCATTGGCATATATCTCATTTCAAATGAGAAATGCAGGCATTAATCTAATAAGAGTAAATAAGGATACTGGAAAAGTTGCCAGCTTTAATGCTGAAGAATATGGTATTTAGGATTCAGAGAATTATATTTTTTCTATGTAAATCCATCCTGAAGCAAGTCATCATGGTGGCTTTTGCATATTTATACTGATGAAAGTACATGCTTATATAACCTGAGATTCCAAGGGACTGAGGGCATGTGAAGCAGAATCAGTGTTTAAAAACACTGTTAATGCCTTTAAAAACACTGTTAAAACTTGTACCTTCATCCAGTCTCAATCTAAAGCTAAAAGGTAGTTTGTGCTATCGTATGTAACTCTCCTTCATGTGTGGACATCTAAATTCATAATGTACATTTTAATTAAGCATAAAATTGTCTTTATGCAGCTTTTAAAACTTTTGAGATGGAAGACCCTGTATAAATGTAGAGTTAATATTAGCATCTGTTGCTTGTTAGGTCCTTTTCTTTTTCAGATACACGCAAGTATCACAGAACAAAGCAATATTTATTATCCAAGAATATTGGTAACCTTAGAGATACAGAGTGCTGTTTGTGGACTACTAGATTTCTTTTAGCCTCTGGTGTCTCCCACATAGCAGCACTTCAATACAAAACTTCACGGTTACAAGGTTTACAGCACCTTTGGATCGGTGAAGAAAGTGCCCCCAATGACAGGCAGAGCTGGTAGGGACTGAAAGAGATATGAGAAGGTCAAAATAAGTATGATGAAGATATGGGTTCAGAGCTTTACAGGTAATAACCATTTCAAGAGGAATAATTCCTAATAGTGACAAGGAAGCAGGGTGAAATGCTGAGAAATGGCAGTTATTACAGTTAGCATCTGTGCCACATGAACATTATAAAATTTCATTTTTGGTGCTTGCACTTTAGAATCACAATAGCTGTTCCAGAATGCAGGGAAACTGCTTCAGGAAATAAGATCTGGCTAGCAAGAGCTTCATTGGGGAAATAACGTCTTCAAGATTGAAGTGGTTTTCTGCATACATACAGCCTATTAATCAAGAGGAAGAAAAATGAAGCATATTATTCATCATACTTGCTATGTTTAGACTTGAAGTGATGAGAATTAAAATAATGATCTTGACTATTATTATTAAGCAATATGAAATTGCTTCTCTGAAGGAAAAAATATGATCAGGCTGGTGAGGGTTCAGACATCTGGTACAAGCATATGGGTTGGGAATCATTAGCTAGTTGTTACAAAAATACAACAAAAATGTCTTTTGAATGATAGAAAAAAGGCCTTCAGGAGGACTAGCTCCATGTGCTCTCCTCTCAAAGCAAAGCTCTTTGCTGTCCCTGTTCTGCCTCCCAAGCCTCCAATAGCACGTGCACAACCCAAGTGCAATGCTTGTCAACTTAACAAGTCTACTGACAAACACAGTAAAGCAGAAAGTAGCTTAAAAACCTACTGTTTAGGTTGCACTGATCCTTGTGTTGTAAACTGACTTCTCTTCTACATCTGTGTATTTTTAGGCCTCAGTGTCACTCAGGTGTCACTTGGAAGACAGAAATGGGGACGGGCCATAATGTAAGCTGAAGAAAAAACAACAGCTCTGTTGCGTAAGGTCAAGCAAAAGTCTAACGGAGTGAGAAAGAGGCTGGCTTCTACTTCTGGCACCATCATTAAGCTTCTTTGCAAACTCGAGAAACACCTCCTGGTGCTGTCATTTCCATTCCTTTTTCCAGCCCTTGCTCAAGGGAACTATCTCATATAACAAATTTGAACAGCATGAATATAATGAAACTTCAGTAATAAGCCTATCTGGTGATTTTTTTGCCTCACAGTGCTGTATTTTGCTATCAGCGAATGCTCTAATTGAGAATCATTTTCTTGTTTCAGACCAAACAATATCTTTGACAGGCCACATACCAATCCATGTCTTAGCACTGACCAGGAATCATGTATGAAAAACGTGGTCAAGTGATCATCAGTCAGAAGTTTATGAATCACTGCTCCTAGTAAAATATATTAATTCTCCGCTCTTTTTTTTTGGGGGGGAGGGAGTATTTTGATTTAATCTTTCATTCTTTTAAGATGAAACATCTTCACAATTTATTCAACAAATATGACTTGCTGCAATCTTTTTTAAACTAGTAATTTAAGAAATAAAAAGCCTTGGGCTGCATAGCATTATTAGCATTGAGAATGCCTGCTGTTTCTTAGGTAGCTGTCAGTTTAGCATAAGGAAAAAGTTAATTATCTTAAGCAGGTCAGTCAGGAAGAAATCTGAAATTGCTATACAGGAATTGGAAATCGGTGTCCATTGACTTAAACCAAAAAAAGCATGTAAGAATTATAGGAAACCCTTACACATAGTTTGCATTGGGAAAACATAAAAGGCAATCAAGCAACAATATTGAAAAGTTACCCTAAACCAGCATGATTAAGATTCCTGCCTCTGCTGGAAGTTTGTAAAGGGTATAGAAAGGTTAGTGTTATCTACTGTATTGCACAGACTATTTTTAGACTATTTTTGCTTTCTAAAAACAGATTTTGTTGTGATCATTATAATATCTCTATCATTTTTCTATTTTTCTTAGATTTCTGTTAATACCTATAATCTCTATCAAGCAGTGATATTGTTTACTTTATTCCATTCAGCACATCAGTCCTTTCCAAATATATTTACAATACTCTAATCTTTCTTCATGTTCCCCTGCTCTCTCATACCTTCCCCACCAGTCATATTGATCCAAGAGTGGCTTCTCCTAGGAGAAAAATTTGGTTTTCTTTTCCAGATGCAAATATACACACCAGAGTTCATTCTTTAAGACTGCTCAGCCTCCTCTATTTGCATTTTCCCTGTGCAGCTCTGTGAAACTCAAGTCAGAAATGTTTTTCAAAGACCACAAATGTTAGTATGACAATCGTGAAGCTGTACAAGACCATCATTTGCCACAGCCCTTGGCTGCAGTTGCCTCAGGTGGGTTTAGATCATTTATAGTAAGGGTGGTTATTGGAAAGTGAGGCTCGCTAAGATATTTTGCGTAGTTGAATACTTAAGTTTTACATACAGCAAATTCAGACGTCAGACATATGTTAAGTAAGAGTAAGAAGCTTTTACTGATATATGCTTGACATTTATATTAAGTATGATTACAAAGTTTAATTGATACTAAGTGTTAACTTCCTTATTCAAATATAAACCCAGTTGATGGGCAGGAGGAGAACAAATGAGGCCATAAGTAATCACATGTAAAAAATATTATGAGATCCTCTCATATTTGCTTTATGAGGACTGCTTAATGTCCTTTCCTCAGATGCCAGGCAATAAAGTAATTATACTACAATATATTCTGCATTCTTATAAAATACTTATCCATTTAAAAGGCTTAGATTACACCTGGGGGTGGGTGTTTATGACTACAACATGCATGGAGTGTCAAATCCTTTGGTATTTAAAAGCCTTTAAATGCAACAGTCAATTTATTTATGTTAAATAAATATCACTGGAACATTCAAAACAATTATTTATTTCCTGTATAATGTGATGCCAACACAACTTTTAGAAATGTGGAAGCATTTTACTATATTTACTTTACTAGTATACCTTTTCCACAGTATTTATTGTTTAGCTTTGCTATTTCATTTATTTTGAAGGATGGAATGTATTACAATGTAAAAAATATTCTTAATACTCAGATATAGCTATCCACTTACATTGCACTGCGTTGTCCAAAAGATAAAAATCTGTTTACAGCAACTTTCTCCTATATTAGTAAATGGGGATTCACAATACCACAAGATTAAAAGAAAGATTAACACAAGCTGGGGCTGACCTGCTGTGAGCAGAGAGGGAGCTGGGAGCCCTGAGGGGTCCTGGCTATGAGCAGCAATGTGCCCTGCGGCCAGCAGCACCCAGGGCTGCGGCAGGAAGGGCCCTGCTGGCTGGCGGAGGGAGAAATCCCTTCTTCTCCATCCTGCTGAGGTCCACTCATTGACAAGATGCTGTTTAAGATATTAACTTGTCTCTGAGCAAATAGCCTTAGCAGGCCAGCAGTGTTTGGTGCAACGGAAGCTCCTCGATGGCAGGAGCACTTTCGCATGTATTTAGAATAGGGTTAAAGTAAAATCTGCATCTCTGTTGAGCCCAAAGACATGTTGACTGTGTGGGCCTAGCAGGCTAAACTGAAGCAAAGCTCTCGCCATACTCATTTGTCTGCTCCTGTGTCCCTTTGGACACCTACAGCTTAGCTTGGCTGTAATCCCATATCTGATTCAAGCAGAAACTCCTTGACTCCATCAAATGCTGATTTGAGAGCAGCTTTCCTGTTCCACCAAAAACTTTTTCAGTAGAGTTAGTTCTTATTTTCACTGAGGCAAGAGATGGATCAGACCCTCAGAGCTGAATTTCCACATTACCTATGGATTAGATGTATGCTCTTTTATAGATATAATTCCACCAGAACACTTCTATTAGAAAAAATTGGGGGTTTTTTTGAGTGTAAATAGGGAATATTCCAAACGCAATTACATTTTACATATATTTTGTATTGCTGCAGTCTCAAAAGTGATGCAGATACAGCAAAAAAGAAAAGCTAATTCAGTTAATAAAAATGATTAAGTGTACTGCATTAATTGTGGCTAGACTGATTGCACACTTAGTTTAAGGTTTTTCCTTAGCATGCAGTTCCATGGACTCAAGCTGGCTTGGAAAAGGAGGGAGAAGAGAAAGCACAGCAGGGAAGCGGATGACGTGAAAGAGCTTCTTAACATTCACATCACACAGGGCTCCGCAACCCCCTTTCAGTCTTGGTGCTTTTCATTAAATCACTACCTGCTTTGTAGCAGCTTTTCTCGAACAGATTCTCTACATTTACATAACATAAACGCAAGCAATGTGCTAAGTATCACTGTGGGATTGACATGCGTGCAAGCTTCTTTGATGTTATCCTTAACAAAAAAATCCCTACCGGCCTCGGCCTGGTATGCGGAGAGGAGGAGCAGGCTGAGGAAGACATCAAATAAGACAGACAGACAATTCTGGAACACTGTGTTTGAGAAGCCAACTCTTTGCGAAAGGTGCAGCGGGGTCTCGGCGATCTACTTCATTACCCTGTAGAAAGCACTGGCTTAGAATGTTGATATTTTTCCAAAAGAGGAAACGCAAAGCTGAAAAAAATATCAAAACAAAATAAAATCGTCTATTAGCCAGTATGGACATTAAGACAAATACGTTTAGCAACTACAAAAGGAAATTGCAGCAAAAGGAAAAACTGGACGCCATAGGACTTCCTGAGCTACACAAATGCTTTAACTTTCCTCATCTTCAGCAAAACTCTTTAGTCATCACTTTTCATATACCTTACACCCCTTTTTTTTTAAGTTGGAAAATTATTTTAAGAGGACTACCAGGATTCTTTTCTACATGACCTGATGATCTGAGAACTGCCTGCACGCGGGGAAGAGGTTTATGCCGCACCTCTCTGATGTGGCAGAATTGCTCTAGAGGAAGAGTGCAACAGTGCAGCACACTGGTCTGGTGACAAGGGTATCAGGACATTTACATTTTTTCCACCAAATAATGTATTTGATCTCTATCAAAAAGCAGAAAATGCTGTTTTGGCTGAAATTTGAATGGCTCCTTCTGAAAGTGGAGCTTTCATTCTGAAAGCTAGGAGTCAAATTCAAAAATGTAACAATTTCAGATGTACATTCAGATTAGCATTAGTAAGAAACTTCCCGTTTTCTTTATTCACATATTTCCATTTTAAAAGACAGAAATGAAGATCTGTCATTCTATAACTTAAGTCTGAAACTCAAAAATATTGTAACAATTTAGTAAAGTAAAAATCCTTTGCCTTATTTTCTTCTAGTTCTGTATTTTACAGACCTTTAAGAGAAAAAAAAGCAAACTACGCCATTAGATATCAACTGAATATGTAAACTGATTTTGTCACTGAATATGTAAAGTCTGCTAATACTTCTTTTGATTCTCTCTGTATTATATATTTTAATTATTTTTTGGGTCTAAGTGAGTCACTTTTTTCTTGCATTTCATTTCAAAGCAGGTAACAGAGCCCATCTCTTTCTTCAGTCAAAGTGTGTCTAGTATTTTATGCTTTCACTGTAATAAATATATTGGAGAAGACTGACATTTCACAAAGGCTACAGCTGTCCACCCCTACCATGTGATGATGCCTCTGAGTCATAAGAGAAATTCAGGCAATCCTCTGTGCTTCTCTGTGTACTTCATGATATCTCTAATCACAGAATCGATTTTATAGGAATTTCCATCACATCTTTGTATCTTGATGCTGCTCTTCTGGCTGATGTAACCCCATATACTTTCTTTGCTGTCGATTGGTAGCAGAGAAAAAGACAAGGAAGGCACAGAAATTACTCTGTCGATATTTGAAGGCCATTTGTGTCAATGCCTAATAATGTTTCTTATAAAATTAAAAGGCACAGTTAGAATGTGGAACACTAACACACTGTATCTGATTTATACAATTTTCACTTCAGTTTCGAATTTTGAACAAGCTGACTGATTTTAAGTATTCCATCAAGAGAAAAAGAAAGTAAACAATTCAAGAAAAAAAGTCCAAGGAATGCAGAAAAAATGATGCCATAAGACGTTTTTGTTTATTTTACACAGATACAGTTGTGAGGGCTCATTTTTCAGTACATTTTGTCTCAGAAGACTGAGTGCCCAAACATAAGAAACAGCTTCCCAGAATATTGCCTAAATGTAGACTGATGAATGTTCTCTCTTCCTAAAATGCCTGATCTTGCTCATCCTATACTCTGTGGCCGAATTTAGTCTCTTACTGAGTTCGGCTGAAGCCAAATCAGCTCTCGTAATCATGAGTCTATAAAGCTCTTCAGATGTAGACACAAGAACAGAGTAAAATCTGATCAAAGTCACACAGTTTTTCCTTTTTCTTAGGTCAAAGCAAGAATGTCATCAAAGGCAAGGTATGAATGAGAACAAAACCTAATAAATAGATGTGAGTATCCTAAATAAATAAATTATAAATGCAACCTCTGCTTTGCAAGGGATTGATATTACAAGCATCATAAAAGTGCCACCACAAAGCTCTAGGGAGCAGCTGCAGCAGAAATCAATACACGTGGCAAGTGGAATTTTATGAACCAGGCTGCTAAAAGAAATGACATAGGATCGCAAGGGGAAGCACAGATGAACAACTGCTGTACGAAATAACTTTTCTGTACTGAGAATCAGAAAAACGGATTTCAAATGTCAGAGATCACCACCTCTCAGAAACAGTACGGGATCTGAGAAACAAGAGTTTGCCTTCTCTGACAATCCTTTCAGACACTGATATAGACAGTTGTGGTTGTCTCCATATATTGAGAAATATATGGAAGGTCAATTCAAAAAAATACATGGATACAGAATGCGCTTTTCTATATAGTCCTTACATAGATACATCATCTTCTAAATCTTAAAGGCTCCCAAATGACCATATCATTTATCAATTGCAGAAGAAAAACAGCAGACTTAAAGGTAACCTTGAGTAAAATTATAATCCACTCGTATGCCTGCTCTGAAACACTGGCTGAGAAAAAAGGGAGTATTGTTGTTTACTCCAGATACATCTGCTGCACAGTAGTGGTCAGCAGCTCTTACTGAGTACCTACAATCTGTCCCACTGCGCTCTTAGCTCCTGAATTAGTCAGGCTCAATTGGGAACATTTACAATCCAAAAAATTATCACTCAGGTAGTGCACGGGAACTGTATTCGCACAGAACATGGTAGCTAATTCCCCACTGCGTAACTAATGCCAGAAATATGCAAGTGTCAAACCTATATAGATAGGCTACCTAGCCCTATTTTTAAATACTTAAAAATCACAGTATTTTAAGCAGGTGTGGAAGTGATAGTAAACTCTAAAGCAGAATAGCTTTGAGTAGTCATATATAATCTAGAAATCCTATCTTTCTATATATCTTATCGGGCACGCAGGTTCAAACTGATGAATCTAGCACTATATACAGTCTATATACACTGATTGCATTAATACTGCTTTAGCAAATAAGGATATTGGGCTTGTGTTCTACCTGGTTCTCATGACAAGAATTAAGTATGTGATCCTTTTCACAGTTAAGATATACGACGTAGAACAGCTTAGGAGAAGCTTCCAAATGTCACGCTACACTCTAGCATCTTCGCTCACAGTGTGATGAACATGGCTATTATTTATTAATGTATTTACTACTAAATATGTATGGTGAGATCCTTATAAAAGGTTAGGATTATTTGACAGAAATACTTCCCAGACGTTCTTACAGCTGAAGTCTTAATGTAAACTACATCTTTAAAAGCATTCTAGTTTGATAGGTCAATGTGATGTAATGTATGTTGTCAAGTACAGCAGGACTGAGAACTCTCACATTTTGTACATTAGAATCTAAATCAAATTGTGCAGACTAGGAATCATCAAAACCTTTTCTCCCACCAGCTAAATTCCATCCTTCTACATCCTGCCAAAATTTGTGTACACTTAACAAGTACCATTGGGCCAGTCTTCGGAAAACAGACAGCAGATTACACTTCTTACCAAAAGGAAATACCTGTGACGTAATATTCCCTTGTGGCATTTGGCTCATCTGCCTGGAAAATCAAAATTGGTTTCGCTTACAACTTAGATTCCCAAAGTCCTTATATTATCAATTTAGCAGTTCTGATCACTTCTACTGAATTCATTTCCATCTCAAAAAGAATATTTTTTCCTGACTTTATAAGCTCATTCCTTAGAAAGATTTTTAAATAAGGTTGTTGGCAAGGATACAGTAATGTTTCAATCATTACTAGTTATTTTTTAAATAATTTTTTCCTTTAGGAAAGATTTTGGAGGTATATCTCACTGCTTAAATACTATAGGTCAAAATGTTAAGTATGAGAGCTGAAACATTTCTTTTTTTTTTTTTTTTTTACTCAGTTTAAATTTTACAATTAAGTTTTACTCAGTTTAAATTTTAAAACTTTCCATGGTTCTTGACCAGTTAATTTGTCTTGACAGCTCTCAGGGTCACATTCAGTTTATCCCCATGGGTGCCTTATTCTGTAGGATAATAAAGCATATTTGTACCATCCACTTATCCCTTATTTTCATAGTTGTGTGAGTAACTGCAAAATTGTTAAGAATTATAAGAAATAATCTTAAATAAAATGTTTGTATTTCCCTGAAGTGTTGCTGGAAAGATCACAGTTGGTCAAGAAAATCACTGAGTATACAAACTGCAGACAACTTCTGACCTTGCTGCCTTTACAGTTCAAAACTGCATGGGATTTTTCATACAGTGTATAGGGAAGTATTCAGGCACTGCAGAGCGCAGGCTTTGCTACTGCATTCAGCTATACTCTTCTATCTATAAAAAACCTTTCCTTGTGACAGGAGTCTGCACATCAGCACATGCTGTATAAATCACATCCACTTGGAAACCCTTCTCTGTGTATAGGAATATTCAGCAAATCATCTCTCTTAAGGATAATCAGTTGCTACTAAGATAGCACTAAGACAGCAGGTAAACTGTCCAGACTGTGTGCTTGTATGTGTTAATGGGAAAAAGACTACACATGATATATGTATATGTATATATATATCTGCCAGCACTCAAGAATTAAGAAGTTAGTAAAAACAGTAACATTTGCCAAAGTTGAGAACATTAGGTAAGTAGTGAGAGTATTAAAAGCAAAAGAGGCAGACACAATGCCTGACAGTCAAAGATCATAGGCTAAAACAGTGGAACATTTTTCAGTAAGTTATCAAAAGAAAAAGTAACATAATATCGTAAAGGTAAGATCTCAGCACTTTGAAGATTTTAACAGGGTAGTATTTGCAATTGGAGAATAACATGCATAAGGTTATGCAGTTAATGTCTAAAATTATAGTGCTGCATTAAGCTACCAGCCTCTGAATTGAGAAAACAATTATCTGCACAATACTGAAGCAGATCAAAGAGACAACTAGGTTTAATAAAGCAATAATAGCTGACAATATCTGCCTGCACGGACTGGTCCTGTTTTGTTGAGATAAAATGTACAGATAATGTGTCTCTCCATTTCAGGCCACTGTTGCTTAGAATAAGCTATACGGAGAAGCCACCCCAGTTCAGAATCTAGATTTAAGAATGAGCTGGAGAACTAAAGCTCGCTTGCTAAGGAGTGTCACATCAATATGCTCACTGAAGAGAAGTCCGGTTTTCCACAAGCAGCTTTGTATCTCCAGAATCTGCTCCAATCCAGCTCCTGGAATTTTGAAAATTATCTGGATTAAAGACTCCTAGCTCCTTTTACCTATAAGGAGTATTTTGACATAGTTTGGTTAGGGAAAAACTACATGCATGACTTAGTGATGTGAGGAGAAAGAATGAGTAATCGCTGATAGCAACAGCACATGTACTTGTGGGCTAGGATCCTAATTCATTTAGATGGTTTTGGAATTTTACCTTGCTTTGCTTCTAGCCAGTCTTTAGGCTTGAAAACTATTTATAAGCTTTCTCCTAATGGTACTTAAACTGGAGGCGCTGGATCTTGGTGAGTTTGAAATGTGACAAAGCATAGAAAATAATGTCTTTTTTGGTTCATTTGTCTAGTACATTAGTGCAGACAGAGAATGATTGCAGTCACTGACTGAAAAGAGTTATTATAAGCAGTCGTAATATTTACATAAAATATCAAAGAGAGATATGGAAACCCACAAAAAAAGGAAGAGAGGAGGTGGAGCTGATGAAGTCTACACTCATCTTTTTTTTGTCAGCTTTCCAGGTGGAGTCAGTTAATGAATTCTGAACAGTCTTGAGCTCACCAGAGAAATGATTCATTGCACTCTCTTAAGATTACAAAAAAAAAAAGGCACACAGGACAGCTTTTCAAGCATATTTTCATCATAGATGCTACACACAAATTACATGATGACATATCTACCAAACTTCATTTGGATCCCTCACATTTGATAAAGTTCACCTGTTTAGATTGCTTTCATAGGTTATTTAAATTCAGGCTACATATGAAAATTACTTGCAACAGGCCTATAAAATACATTGCCTTGAAAAATATATTGTTACCAAAACAATATAGTTTTCAAAAGTTTTTTTTTCTTTCCTTTTGTACCAATAAAATGATCCACACACTCCAATAATAGCAGGTACATGTTTACAAGTTGTGCTAGTTTGGGGCCTAACTCATCTATCTTGTGACTGAATAGATAGTGCTGTAGCTCATATACCTTGCAGGGCCTTAGTTACTACAGTTAAAGGAACAGCAATATTTTCCTTATCCTAATGAATAACAGTGGAGAACATTAGGAAGAAATTATAATTTAAGCATACAACAAAGAGAGAGGGCTCAAGGGAAAACGAAGGGCTAAGAAGAATAAAGTGAAATAATATATTGAATTAACCTGACTGCTAGCTTCAATTTTTATGTAATACTTTTATAAATTAGTGCCGGGATCTATACAAAGATTTTCATATTTGATCTGATAAACAAAATAGCTGCTCCAGTGTTATAAGAAGGCCAATTTCTTTTGGTCCATAATTGCTGAAATTTATGACTAAACAAGAGTAATTCCCTTAAATAATGCTGAAGCAAGTAACACCCTTCCTGGCTTAAATTAGCTTTATGGAATGGGATAGAAATAATGAAGAAAATTATTACTATCATTTTTATTCTGAGTCAAATAATTGCTTTTTGGATTGTGGAAAAATGTCTGGTGAAAACATAGTACTCTTGCTTTGATTTATATGTAAATAGCTGCCCAGCTCAAACTGGCTAATAATATCAAAGATATGAAAGTAAAAATTCCTAAACATTCATGCTCAATGTAAACATCACAAAACAGCTGAGAGTTCTTTGACATGGTTTTCCTTTTCTGAATTCATTTTTATTCACAATTAACTATTTATTCTTATAGTATTCTGGTTCAGGTTTCTGTACATTGACACATACAGAGTGTAGACAAGAGGAGTCAAAGAACTAGACCACCACTTAGGTAACATACGTGTATTTAAATCTACCTATTTCCTAGCTATCTTTTTCTAAAAACCAAATCTTTCCTAAAAAACTATAAAACCCCACTGTGTGTATATATTTCATTTACTTCTGGATATATGTGTGTCTCTTTCCCACTTATTTTGTCCTAATCAATATCTAAGCGGTCTGTACTTCTGCAAAACTTCATAAATCTCTTCTCATCAGGAAATACTACATTTTCTATAGGAAATTTGCATTCAAATTTAAGTAGGAAAACACAAATTCCATGATGGTTATGCTGCTAATTAAATAATTTTTAGTTATATAAAAACCAAAGATCAGACTATTCATCTACATTTCATACATACATAGTAAAGAGCAATACCTCATACCTTATTCTTTGGAATAAAAAAAAATCAGATATGAATCTTATTTATATGAATTTATATGACTTTATGACTGAAAAAATAGTCACTTTATACTCTGTCACATTGCTTACAGTCACCACAAGTATTGCATTGATATTGAAGTTTAAAATTACACTTTAAAAAAAATCTCAAACTTATTTTTTCTTGAAATTAAAATTTACTTTTATATAATGGTGTAATTTAGAAGCAAACCCGCAACACTCTGGCAAACAGGCAGAGATTTTTTCAGCGCTCAGTCAACATAAAATGGCTTCTCTGAGTGGTAACATTACCCTCTGCTAGAAAGACTGGTTCTTCTCTTTTTACCGTTCTCCAAAAATGTGAACTTCAAATTTTAGGCTTCCTTTATGATGCAGGAGTGTATGTGCAAGGCAGAAGACATATAGATAATATGGCAGGGACTGTGTGAAACATTCCATACAAAAATAAATCAATAATTGTGAAATTGTTTGTTTTGCTGCTTTGAAGATGCTGTCATCCTGAACTGCTTTCTGCAGGCTCTCTGGCTATGGAAAAACTGTCAAACTTATTTAGCAAATGATGTCTTTTTTCATAAAACTATTGCAGAAGTATTGGATATTGAAGATGTCTTTACTGTTGTTGATAATGTCAGTTACTATTCTATCCTGTTACTCCTGACAGCATTTAAATATTTAATAGCACTCAAAAGTTAAGTTGTCTGGAAAGAAGGACTAACATTTAATAAATACATAAGCATTAAACATCTACTGTACTCAGGATCTACTCAGTCTTTGGAAAAGTCTCCCTATAAACCTAATTCAGTCATCAAGAAGTCATGACTGCATTACCTTGCATGGTCATATCTGCATTTGTGACTGTAGTAATATCTGCACAGTTGGGATAACCAAGGATATGGAAACATACACATACAGATGTATCTTTGTAACACTACAAGAAACATCTTGTTAACTGAGATTTTCATATCTCAGTGATGTCATACATATGTGTGTTGACATAGATTATTATATGTATTCTTGCTATATGATAATGTCAATTGTTTAATCATCTTGCTTTTAAATTAAGTAAATGCAATTACAGACATGCTAGCATAACCCGACCCATCCAAAGACAAATATGTTTGAATTTGTCCAAGTTACTCATCATAATCTTTAGTGTACCAGAATAACGATTGTTTTCAGTTCTTCCCTCTTTCTCTCTCTCTTGCACATAAGACAGATGGGATGTCTACTTGCTTCTATCTTTTCCCTCTTCGGTTCATTCTTGATAAATTATTTTATTCTGAGCTTCCTTTTCCCAATATAATCGGAAAGCAAATGAAACAAAAACAGATGAAACCTACTCTAAGTTTCTATATTACCTGCAAAGCTCTATTTTCTGTACTTGTATATTTTTATGGTTTTAAATAGCATTCCAATAATAAAAGGAAAAGGAATTCTGTGTCAAGAGTCTGACAGCTTCTGGCTGAAGTGGGTTGCTGAATGGTACTCACTTATCACCAAAAAATTTCCATAAATTCATCCACAGTATCGACTGAATATGTTGTAAAAGTTGCAGTTGGACAAACTATAACGCTTTGCTTATTTATTCATTGATTACTGTCTTATCAGAAATAAATTTTGTGTTGATTTGTCCAGGAATTTGAAGTCTATGTCTAAATAGTATGTTTTAAAATACACAAACAGTCATTTGGCTCCAACAAATCTTTTTTCATGGGTGTTTTGCACAACGGGTTCTGAAGTAGCACTGAGCTTTATTAGGAAATATGAGCATTCTGCTGTTGAGGTATTTTTCCCTTCAAGACATATCCTGGGCATGCAGAAACATTTAGTTGCAAGAGCAGAAGGGATCCTGGCAATTATGAACCAGTTACTGTAGCATCCGAAAAGCTGCTCTGAAAAAAGGGTCAAAACCCCTTTTTGATCTCCAAAGGAGGGAGCAATCTGTGAGAGGGAGTTCTGCAAAATTTTGTTTATTTCATTGCCATCACTAACCTTTTCCTGACCCACAAAAGAAACAGTAGTCATCAGTGATCAGCTTAATGACATAATCAGCTTAGCTGGTGTGGATATAATAAGGCTATTCATGGAACGAACCCTGGTGTAAGCGAAGTGCTGCACATATCAATAGAACAGTGTCACCTTACACTAGTGTTTTACAGTAGGTTTTTACAAATTCCTTTTAGCAGAAGATGTAGTTAGATATCAGGATAGATATGCTCTTTAATCAGTCAATTTATATATGTTAAAACAACAACAACAAAAAAGCAGAAAAACAGCAAAATCATGAAAATAATCCATAAAAAGCTGGGTTGCATTTTTTTCTTTTGTGCCTTTTGCCCTTGTTTATAATACACATACAAATAATAGAAGCTGCACATGAAACCCATATAAAAGCATGGAAATTGTTGCAGCAGCACTTTTCCCTCATGTACTCCGGAAAAGGTTTTCTGTAACATCACTCTGGCTTGAATATCAAACCTTGGAACTGTTGTACAGTCCCCAGCCTATTGATACAATTTGACTGTGTTGACAGTTGAGATTTCCAGCGGATGACTCCTAATCATAACCAGAATAATACGTGAGCTCCACAGAAATCTCCTGCTTATTCCACCTTATAGACATAATCACATTCGGTTTTAATAATTATCTAACAAAATGCTGATGCAGGCATCTCTACTGAGTAACTGGGTCAAAATTTGTCTCTCCCTTTCAATAGTGGCATGCCTGAGGGGGACAGCACAAAGAAATGATATAAAACACACAGGCATTTAGTTAATGGTCTAGGTCTCCACCATAAACAAAACCTCTTCAGTAACACTCGTTTCAGATGCTTTATATGAATATTAGGAATAACAGAGTGGGAATTTTTAGTGTATTGAAAGAACAGTTTTTATGAAATAATCTGCAATTTTACATAATTGACAGTACTGCACACTAAATTTATACATAAAGCAGGAATATCATGCTTAAATATGTGAATATGAATTTTCCCTATGGACTCAGCATGTTTTTCCTAAAGATTTCTATTCTTGGATGGCTTATTAACTCAGGCAACATGATACCATGCTTCTCTTTAAATAAAGGGAAGTTAGAACAAAGGCAAATTAGAACATGTACATTTTCTGCCACGCTACAGAATACTGCATAGTATATGGAAAATACAGTACACCTCAAAAAAAAAGTTGTTTAAAAATTTGATAGGTCATTAAGCAATTCTTTCCTTCTACAGCTAGATTCCTCTATTTAAAGAAAAAGAACGAATGAAGAAATTCCCTAAAGCCAAACACATCGCTATCTAAGTATTTTACAAACCTGGCAATGTTCCTGTACCTTGTCCTAGTTAGGAACTGGAAAAACTGAGGCGAGGAGTTTTACTAGTCTGAATGCAGGCAGAGGCAGAAAGGAGATTTGGGGCTCGCTACTTCTAAGCCTACCTGGAGGATGCGATAGGAGTCTCACGTGCTGACAGTGACACAGGATTTGGAGCCACGCGCTCCTCGCCACACTGCTGGGGGCACAAACTGTGCAGGTGTCAGGAAACACGCAGGAAGCAGGAATAATGTAGGAAACTGCAGTGGTAACACCAGACTGAAGATGTTGTCACGGAGTTCTGCTTTTATTATAAAACCAAATGATCCGAAATGCCATTTCTCCTGCAAATACATTAAAAAAGCAGTTAGAGAAACTTCTATAAATAAATAAATAAATAAATACATAAAACAAGCAGTGATGGTTTGAAACGCTCCCTATGCACCGGTGGGTGTCAATGGGATTTCTACGTGCACCTTGTTGGGACCTTCCTGCTTCTCCATCACCTCATGGCTTCAGCGCACACTTGAGTGCCACTGTTGCCGCTGTCAGTCCCCGCTAGCCCCAGGCCAAGGCTGAGGCCCTCCTGGCCCTCCTGGCGCTGCTGTCCGGCACCTGGATGGAGGTGGCACAGGGGACACGACCATTTTGTGGGAGCCACGCAGTGGGGCTGCCAGCGCCCGCTAGAGCACGGCTGCCGCGCGCGGGCTGCGCAGAGGAGCCCTCCTTGGCCTCAGGGATGGGAGGGCTGGTGCTGGGTGCAGCAGGGTCCGGGGGCCACCACATGGCTCCGGACCCTCTGGTAGGAGGTCGTCTCCTTGGAGGATCACTGGGGAATAAAACTAGGAAAATGGGTAGCACGATGCTGGGGAAAGCAAGAGTAAAACTGGCTGTAGGGCTGCTGGGACCACTTCTGGCCCTTGGCTGTGCCTGAGCTGTAGTGTAGCGAAGGGAGTTCAGACAGGAGTGTGAAGATGCCGAGGTACATTTATATTAGCAAAAAGACCCAGGAATTAAGCGTTAGGGCATGAATCTTGCCCAAAACGAAGGTGGGACCAGAGCTGGAGCAGATCCGTGGAGCACATTTGAAAAGAGCCTGGAGTGCAAGGAGGAACCTCCACTTCGAGCAGTGTGTATGCACATGCGGGTATGTTTGTTTACTGTGTTTATAGATGTGTGACAGACCCTGCTTAGGATGAAGCGTTTCGATAACATGCCGTTTCCAGATTGTAACACCAGTCTGTGGAAGGAAAGGGAGCTGAAACGAGTGGGCGTGAGGACAAACAGACGCATGTGGTGAGACTACCACATGCCTCTTTGTGTAAATATGTGTAAAATGGAAATTGTTGCAGTTTTCCAAATACAGATGATGACCTATTACAATCCTAGTAGTCAGTCACTGCTATTTTTCTGGCTAGTTGCTTGTGCTGATTGAGGTAAATGGATTGGACATCAAAAATGCGCTGGACATCAAAAAGAAACCGCACAAATGTCTAAACCTCCCTGTTCACCTTGGTTTCTTACCACAAACTTCTTCCAAGCAGCTTTATACTCCTTCTTCCAAAAGGAGCAGCTCTCTGAGGCTGAAGTAATTGTAATTTGTCCCTTGGATACTATTGACTAAAAAATACCTATATTTAGCCCCGGTATCTCCAGCATGTGCCTGTGTGCTCATACACAGAGAATGAATAACTCTGTAATTATCTAATATATGAAGGGAGTGTAATTCAGTAAAACTCCAAATCCCATTTTACATATTCCGTATTCATTCTAAATTAGTGTGTATATTTTTTCAAGAAAATGATGAGGTATGTCAATGTTAAAATCACACTGTTTTTAGCTGCTAAGGAAAGCAGCAGTCCATTATTTTCCATCCCTTTCCCAATTTCTTAAAATCTATATGCACTGCAGTTAGCCTTTTGTGATAAATAGCTCTGCGGAGAGTAAAAGCTTGCTCATTTTCTTTGATTTCAGCTGCAATCAGCTCCGCGCGCTGCAGGCTGCAGGTGCGGAGCGGCGCTGAGCCGGTCCTGCTGTACGGCCCCACAGCTCCAGGACGACGTGGGGCCGCGGTGGCCACCCCAGGCTCTCGGGCCACCGTGGCTGCGGGCAGTGTGACGCTGGTGGCTGCTTGGCAGTCACACAGCCCACGCCTCGGTGTGCAAGTGCCGTCCTTTCTGCCCCATTGGTGTCACGGATCTCTCCATTTATTTTGTTCTGGCAACATGGTGTGGTCTGGGGGCGTGTTTCTCAGTCGCTTTTGACCAGAAAGCTAATGACGGCACTTGCAAGGATGGGAGCTGGTGCCCCCATAAAACAGGCCAGATATTCAGTTTCACCCTATGTTTTTGTCCAGTGTGTTGTTCAGATATATTCGATCACCCTCAGACAATGTATTTCACGATTCTTGTTTCACAAATGGATTCTTGCTTCCAAGATGGATTTTTGTTCTCTTAATAAGAAATGAAATAGACCCCGAACATAAAAATTTATTAAAGCATCATTTGTCAAAAACTGCATATATTTAAAATAATTTGGGTGTTAATACCCAGACCTGGATCCTGTTTTAACTGTAACAAGTACTACAAATGTTCCAGGACTGACTCATACCTTGAGGGCTTGCCAAGAATGACGTGAGGGAGCGGTTCCCAGCTCTTCTGCAGTGACTATTGTTAGCTGCTGTCTCATATGGTCAGTCAGGATTCCAGTCATACTTCTATTTAACATTTTTTTTCAGCTTTCTTCAAACTGTCATCCAGATTTGTTTACAAACTCTAACAATTGACACAGAATGAAATGGTGAATTTCAGGAGAAAGAAATGGTAATTATACATTTAAGAACTCCACGATCCACTTAGAGTGTATGGGTTTTAAGAGTTTTCTGTGGTCTCATGATATTGTCAGCCTATATATCTCAACAGTGGTGTGTTTTTGAAGTTCTGGATGGCATAGTGGTTGAAAATAAGTTTACCTCATATAAACTCCAGAAGGTAATTTGGGAGCACTTGTGCTACTATTCTTAGATGTGTCTGGCTTCCAGGACCTAATGCTAGGGTCTAAGACGCTCTTGGTAGAGGCTTTTAGGGCAAAATGAAATAAAACACATGTTTTAAGTTCTGTTGAGCTTTTAGCATTAAGGGGAACACAACAGGGTTTCTAGACTAGGAAGACTTAAGTTCTACTTTTAGCATTGGTACCATATTGTAGCTAATGCAATGCTCTAGTAACTGTTCAGGTAAAATATTGCCCAAATATCACTGAAAAACACTTGATATAAACTGAAAGCAAGATTTTTGTAATTTATGTTTATATCTTTATTGTGACTTGAAAGAAAGGCTTTGTTTGGAGCAATCATGAAATGTAAAGAATGTTGCGAGAACATTGAATGTCTGAATATTAGGAATGAATCTTTCAAAAGTCTGCTGTTTGCTGTTATTTCATAGGAGCAAAAAATGGCAAATCCTACTGAACACTGCAAGCCACGATGTCAGGTTCTGACTCCCGCAGTTACTACAGCAGGTTTTCAGATCTCCGGGCACCAGACAAGGAGCTCTTCTTTGAATCTCAAAAGAGAGAGCTTTACAGCAGCGATGTGCCTTGAAGCTGGAACATTTATTCATGGATCAATGGGTGGCATTGCTTGAGAGGAGCTAGCAGCCTTGCAGTCTTATTCCTGTCAGTATGTTTTGATGTTAGACTGGAGGAGATTTGTCTAACACTTGAAAGGAGTCTTGGGATGGAAGGGAAAAAAGCGAAACAAGATCAAAAAAAAGGCTTGATTACATATTGTTTAAATAGGAGCTTTCAGCACACCTATATCACTTTTTTAATATTAAACTTAGCTTCATTACTTTTATGTCTAAGTTAAAAATATACTTCTATAAGTATATGAGGTAGCAGTTGTCAAAATGAGCGAGGCCAAGGCCTGGTAGGCAAGCTGTTAATTTGATATTCGTGCAGGAAAAAAAATGCTGTTACACCATATGTCTTGGGATTTCCAAGGGATGTATTATATTGGCCCAGTTAACATCCTGGTTAGAACTAGAAGTTATTCCTTTTGGTAGGAACATTACCTGGATATATATATTTTTTGTCATATTAGTGTAGAAAGAGGAATATGGAACTCAGGGGTGAGCACTTTTATGACAAAATACCTTCTCAAGGGCTTGCACTAGCAGAAATGTTTTCAGTGTAAAATCATGCTCTGAACTGAAATTAGTAATTAGCACAAAATCATCGCCTGTATCAGGGCATGTGCCAGAAGTCCTGCCAAGAATTCTTCTCAGACTATTTTTTAATTGGAGAAAGTGTCTGACATTTAACTGATGAGATTTTATCTGCAAATACTCAATGATATGAAGTGTGAGCAAGAGTTTTAAAGAATTTAAGTGTTGTGCAGAAAGTATTTCCAGATTTTGCTGTGGTGAAATCTTCCAAATGTAGCATAAATCTAATACCCGTACTGAATCTCTTACCATGCTGCTCAAACAGCTCTTACAAATCAATCCTAAATGGAATGCAAATTCTAAAGCTAAAAGAGACAAATTAACCCAAAATACCCTCAATGTGTTGCTAACTACTTCTGATCATTTCAGCTTCAACATCCTGTTTTTTCTGAGGTCTTGAAGCTAGAGATTGTTTTTGTCTTTTTATTTTATAAAATGTTCTGGTTTTGTGTTTTAGCGTATAGAAATAGATCAAAAAAGCTGTACAAAAAGCCTTTTAATTATTCACTATGTTCTAGATGCTAAGAGACTTGGCCAAATCTATGTTTGGAAGTCTAAAACACCCTTTTTATTTTAAGAACCAAATGCACCAGGGATTAGTACTTTAAAAACTTCCTAGTCTTATCAAACAAGTAGTTATATGTACATTTTATCCTTCCTAGTAAATAAGGGCATAGGCCCAAGAACTATACTCAGAAAGTTTAGCTAAACTAATTTCCATGCAGCTGATTTATCTATTGTGGAGTATTTTTTGGAGGGAGGGAATAAATGAAGGCTAATTTAGCTGTATATAAACAATATAGCTTGAGCTGCTGGATAGATAGGGCAGCAGTCCCAGATGACAACCCTGTTTTAAAACATTAGCTGAAGGAAGCTTTGTCAAGTCAGAATCTGAATGACAGATGCTGACCTATATATATGCTACAAGATCTCTAAAAGTTGCTCCCAGTTAGTGGATGGTAGGGCTGCTTTAATGGCTCTGTGATTCTAGCAGTTATTCATGCTCCAGTTTTTCCCTCTGTGCTCATGCCAGCAGTGTAGGGTTAGTATTCTCTGAAGCTGGGGCTTCAACAACAAAATTTGTACAATTTTGTGTTTGAAGCAGAGCTCCAATCCAACAGCTTATATGGTAAAAATGGGGCAATCTTTATTTTGTTTGTAACTTTCTCAACAGAATGATCTCTAAAATTTAACTTCAGCAGATCAGTTTTGAGTAATTATGTGATTGTTCCTGTTGATATATTTATAGACATAATTACAGGGAAATTCTCTATTAAATGTAACTTCAATCTCTTTTGCAATTTATTAATCCTTAAGTACATTTAGAAATGTAAAATGTATTTTAAAAGGGAGTATCCTCTGCACTGCTTTGGGTTAGGTAGAATTTTACATCGCCTAAGGCTCAATTCAGTTGCTTTTCCAGTGTGTAGGATTTTAGAGTCATGGTCTGACAGTTACATAGAAAGCAAATTTATTATGATAATACAATTTCTATCTTTGATGTTTTTCACCTTTTATAGCTATTGTTAATTTCTGTATGTTTCCAAGTAAGTGGAATATAATAGGTGGGTATCTACTTTAAAAAAGTAAAAAATTAAGAGATAAGGAGTTTTGGAAACATTTCTGTTATAATCAGTAATGTAAAATAAGTAATTTCTCAATTTCTTTGAGAATAATCAAGTAACAATCAATTTCTTTGATTTCAATAAGGTGTATTGGTCCTCTCCATTTTACTTTCATTTTCTTATTTAAATAAACTTTAAGCTATGTTAAATCTAACATCCTGATACAGGAAAAAAACAAAAAATAAATTTTAAAATATGTTGCAAAACACTCATTATGTGAGAAAGGAGAATGGGTGGATGTTTGCTGATAATACTTTCAACTGGAACCGTCATCAGCCTGCTCCCAATTGGGAAAGTTACTCATTAAAAATGTTTGAAGATCGCTTGACTTCCTGAATTTTAGAAGTTTGGATGGAAATCTTCTAACTCTATAAATATACCAGGCTTGAGTTTCATATAGACTCATTTATTCTATTTCTTAGGGATTTTTAAAATACAATTTTAGGATATAAAATGCAGATTTTTATCACTGGGCTGATTAATTTACATTATTTTGTGCCCTGAGCAAATAGAAAAATTGTTTTAATTTTGCTGGTGACTGACTTAGAAGTAGAAAAGGATAGTTGCAAAAGGTGACTTCATAACTAAGCGAGTGATGCTATGCTAGATTTTCACATGGTAAAAAAAAAAAATCTAAATTAATATATACCACTGTGTGGTGTGCATAATTCATACATTTCCATGTTTGTGATCAAAATGTTAAAACTGAAAAGGTGAATATTCTTGAAGAAAATGTCATTCCTAGTGTGCAAGAGGAAATGTCTGCATTTATATTTAATTCTATCTAAATGCAGCAAATTATAATGATTAATAGAGTAATTGCCAACTTTATGTCCCTAGTTGGACCCCTTCTGAGGTGAATTAGTAAAGGAAACGACTCAAGGGAGTCTGTGAACAGGAAAGCACTTGGGCATCCTTTAGGAGCAGTTTTTTAAAGAAAAGCAAGCCTCTTGTCGATATATTTGCACTTGCCATACAGCATTCTACATCTGTATGGGAATCTTTCTAGCAGTCAGCCTATGGAGAAGGAATTGAAATCACTTGGTTAGCAAGAAGTCTGTGCAAACCGGGAATTTGTGGGTTCTGCCAAAAGGATCAGATTAAGATGCAAGGGTGGAATTCTGGTCAGATATTATGAAAGAATTTAGGACAAAATAGCTTTTTACAAGGCTAGTGGGAAATTATGAGTGGAAACAACAAAATAGTCCAGGGAACTTTGCCAGATTCTCAAAAGCAGAGAAACATAGGGGTCCTGTGTAATTGATTTTTCATGGCTGCATTAAATGCTGTTTTGGACCTAACGCCCTGCCCAACTGCATGGCCAGCGGACATCTGCAGGCAATTTTGGCAAATTCCACTGCCGTTTGTGTCCCAGATCTGTGGAATTCTGCTGGACATTACTTTTAATGCACAAGCTGTAAAGCATTATACTTTGGAGAATTGTATGATGATGTTTATGCAGCATTTCCCTCCAAAATAAGGAGCACTACGTATAATTTACCAAGGGTCTCATTATATGCTTTATTACTCTTTTCCATGCTTATTCAGACATGGAACTGGACCTTGATTTGTTTTGAATAGTAAACTCATGTTTCCGACGAGTTACTGATTATTTATTTTTGAACAACAACAAAAAATCCCTGGCGTATCAACTTTGCTATAAGGATGTGGCTAAAAGTAACTCAGGTGCAGGCTGTAATAAGCTGTTTTTAGAACTTGCTGCTAAAAAGAAAATATATTCAGGAAGTGTCAATAATCAACTTGCTATTAATATAGCAGGAAGTTGCTTCTCAGGTTGATGTACCCATTTCTATTTAAAGTCTGAATATAATATTTGAAATCCTATGTAATTATGAAAGATAACGTGCTAATGATAAAACCTGCCTCTCAGATCTTCAGGGGAAGTTTCAAAGGGAATGAAAATGAAGGCTTGGCCTTTCACAGGTGTCACAGTGACTGCTGTCCCTGTTAAGTGGTTCCATCTGAGCCCTCTTTCTGTAGGACCCTCCAGAAGGTTGTTTTAGCCACTGCTCAGCCAGCTTTGGTGCTGCCGAGTGAAAAGTGCGACCATTGCTCAGTAGCACTGAGGCTGCTTCTGTGTTACCCACTGAACTACCAGCATCAGCCCAACTGCTCAGATAGGCTGGGACCAGAGTACCAACCCCTGAACATTTGTAATGTGGAAACTCTTTATTTTTTAAGTTTGTTTAAGCACGAGGTAACTTTAGGTGCCATGAAGCTACTTCATAAAAGAGTGCCCGACTTATATTTATGTAATGCTTTTCAAAATATCTATTTCACTTTCATAATGAAGAACACATAATGAAGAACATATATAAGACTATAAAGAAAGTGCTATTTAGTGTTAAAATAATTAGGGAATGTATTTTATCTTCAGTGGTTGACCAACAAGCCAGTACCTTATCTATCGGCCCTTGTCTGTCGACAGGGCCGATAGACAGGGCTGTCGACCCAGCTGCTCAGTTTTCCTGAGCGTAGTTCTTCAGCCTTCCCTGGAATTTAATCTTGGTGGGTTTTTTTGTATGAATGGGGGATCTATGATGTGTATTCTTTCAGTATATAGTTCTCATGATGTTTAAAAAAGGAAAATGTTAAGTCTTATATGAGATAGACACTAAAATTTTCCCTTTCAAATGTTTTCAGTTATCTTTGAGATTCTCAGGTTTCAAGTGGCATAGAGAAATTCCAACACTTCGGAAAAATTGAGAAATAATACTGTTTATTTTCCCCCAATCACAGCATCAGAGTTGAGTGTTTTATATAGTGAGCATGGATTTTGATAATTTTAGTGCATACAAATAGTAAAGAATTTATCATTCTTCAAAATTATTTTGTCTTACCTGCACTGTTAACTAGCAACTTTAAAATGCAGTTTTCAATATACTTAGTTTCAAATACTTATGCCACAATTTCGAAGCACAAATGCATAAATTATCTTGATCATTTATATTTAAGGATTTATATATGTTGTATCACTTTCATTATTCAGTAGTATATTTAAATAAGAAACTAGTCCTGGTATATATGGTATCGTGTAGTACCTTCAAAACCTAGTGGGGGATAGTGTGGGGGATAGTACTCCACATTAATTTTTAGTCATGTCTGCTAACCATATGTGTGTAGAATCTGTTCTTTTGATCATATATGATAACTCTTTGTTGTTATTGTAACATCAGTGCTTGTGAGGAAGATATTTGAAATAACAACTTGGGAATCTTTACAAGTGCCACTGGAAATGTCAGTTTTCAAACCAGAGACACATCTGATTTAATTAGAAATAGAGACTTCATTTTTCCCTGGGCTATATATCACTTGCATCAGTATGACCTTTTTAGCTCAATAACCTATTCTGCATCCCGCTACTGGGGGCCTGAGCGACGGGAGGGCTGCTTGCTTTTTTCTCCTCTTTTTTTCATTTTCCATCTTTTTCGTTTTTTTAAAGAACATGAGCGGTCCTAACTGTTAATCTGATGATTCACTACATGACTTTTGTAGTTCATTTAACAATTACTCGTGACAAAGGGGTCAGTACATTATGGTTGAAATACAAAACACTCAACCACTGCACTTCTCAGAATTTTATTGTTATGGTTGAGATTGCATTAAAAAAGTCTTTTTGTATTATGATTTTTACTGACAATAATATCTTGGGAGGAGATTATGACTATTCATGCTTTAATTAAGGATCTTAGATTCTAAAGGATTTTCTCATATACCTATTAAATTTAAATTTTTTTGAAAAGACAAATGACTACATTTTTGAATTATTTAGTTAAATGGAATAATTAGATCCATAATTCAAAAACTGGGAACTGAAAGTTTAGTTCTTTCACAAAAATCTAGCCAATAACAAAAGTATGGTCATGCTCCATTTATGTCCTATTTAGTACTTACTGTAATGTATTGGTTTTTTAGCATGTGTATTAATGTAGTATTTGCAGAGAGAGCAGAGATCATTATTTTAGTTCTGACTGAACAGACAGAATATGGTTCCATATATATTTACATGAATCTAATTTAATATATGCCCCTCTCTGCTTGTGCCAGTAGCAAGTTGATGTAGGGCTTTGCTGGGAAAGGAATCACTCAAATTATTGCAGCTAAAAATGCCTCCCTCCTTTTCTTTTTTTTTTTCTTTCTATGCACTTGCTTTTAACCTAGATCATACATTAATCCAGTTCAGAGCATGACTCCATACACACTTCTGCCAGCTCGATAGATGGGTGGTGAATCCTGCAAAGGGAGTAGAGGCCAGTTCTAGCGATTCCAGTAGTTTTGCTGATGGCGAAAAAGCTACATACAGTCTCCTCACATTTGTGGTAACATTTTTCAGAGCATTTCTTATTTGTTGCTATTGCACTATTAGCTTTTTGAGTTTTTTTTTTTCCATTATTTGAGTTTTTCATTTTAGAACTACAAATAGATATGCACAACTCAGACTTGCCCACATCCCTGTCAGGACAAATGTTTAGGGTAACATGAAATTAGCAGAAAGGGAGGATAACTGACTCACGTAATAAAATCCTCAAGAAGTTTTTTCTAGTACTAAATCTGTGTGGATAGATTAGTCCGGACTTCTCTAAGAAATATTTGAAGTACCGCAGAATTTACTTTGATCTCATATCACTGTAGCATTTGCTTCTCTTTGCTAGTGACGTGCCTTGCCTTGCACAGCTCTGCTTGTCAGTTGGCTTGGTGCAGAGTACCTGCAGCCCTAATTAGAGCAAAGTCAACACTTTGTAAAAACTCTGAATTCTGTAAAATTCTGTGCTTCATCAGCAAATGAAAATTCAAGCTACAGCCTGTTTTTAAAAAGGAGGCTACTGTCCTAACTTGATAGGAAATTCTCTCTGGAAATGTCATCAAGTTGCACTGCTCTATGCAAATTCATAGTGCTCTGTTCCTGATAAAAATTGTTTCCCTATTCTGCATTCCTGACACAATTACTTACCATTTCAGTGACAGGGAGACTTCAAGTGGGGGAAAAATGTTCCTATGGTCTTAGAATAAATCCAGATTATATTGGAAAAGCAATGAAGAGAGTATTGTTGTCATAACACTAAGGGAATTTTAACTCCCTGCTGCCTTTAAGACCATCCTGATGTATAAAAACCCATTCTCTTAGGATTGTTTTTCCGTTTTTCCCCCTCTTCCATTTGTTTCTCCAAAAACAAATTATAGATTGAATATGCTGAGTAAAAGGTGCATTGTTCTGATTCTTTATCTATATGACTTTATAGGTCTTGCTAAATTGTAGGAGATCTACATGGACACTGAAAACCCATAGTCTGGTTATATTTAAACAGTGCAAACTCATGGTTCAGAGTCCTAATATTTATTCTGGCATTTGAAAATTATCTGAACTGGTAGTGATAAAGATGGTAGAGTAATAAGGTCCCTCTAATGTCTCTTCCTTCAAACCAGAAAGCTGCTTTTTGACATTTAAGATTCCTGTGGGGTTTAGCTAAGTACCTTCGTGTGCTGTGTGTTTTGCACAGTTCAGAAGACTTGCTTTTATTTTTACATTGAAGAGCATTGCTGAAAGTGTAGATTAGAATCACGAAAAGCTTTTCAGGAGTGGGCTTCATCTTCTTGCATGTCTGCAGTGACAACTGAAAATGATAACTACACATAGTATTTAAAAATAGTAAAAACTAATAAAATAGTCATGATATAAGCAATAAATTATGAAAAGTATAGCTGATGGAGTAACAACTTCAGGATGGTATTCTGAGATGACTGTTCATGCTTGTAGCTACATAAAATCTTGTACCCTTTTGCCAAGAATGGTGCCTAGGAACTTAGTTTAGTAAAACAGATTTTACAGAAAGGTACATTTGAAAATGCTGAGAAATAGAGTAGCCACCATCTCTCTAAGATCCTTGTTCTTCTGTTTAATAATAGTCATTGACAGATATTCAGTGTTTCTTGCTTGTTTGTTTTTAAAAGCACCTAATAATTTTTGTATTTTTGTCTAAACTTCTCTGCTAAACTGAAGTGTATTAGTTCCTGATATTTCCTTGCTTCATATAGAAATTTGTAGACAATTGTCTACAATGTAGAACATTTTAGCTCTATCATTTAAGCCTTCTTTTTTGGTAAGTTAAACAAAGTGGGATGAAAAATCTCATGTTGTTTCTTTAACTACCGTACCATGTGATGCCCCTTTTCTGCATGATCTTTGATTTTTACACCCTTTTAAAACTGTGGACATCATATTTAAGAACTGCTTCACCAGCAGTATATCTGGAAGTAAAATCACTTCCATGTTTGTGTCAGTGCACTCTTCTGTATTTATCCAAGGATCAAGTTATGTCTTCCACCACTGCATTGTATCCTGGGGCTCGTATTAGGTTACTGGACCATCTCAAGTCTTCTTCAGCGTATCCGATCTCCCTGATGTGCGCCCCCGTCCTGCAAGTGTGCCCTGCAGCCTTTGTTTCTGAATGAGTAAAATGTACTTCACTGTTTTTAAAATGTACTCCCTTTGGATGGGTCAAACTACGAAGTGATCCAGAGCACGCTGTACAATTGCCATGACTTCATAATTACTTAGAGATTCACCAGTATTTCTGTAATCTGTCCAATTTATTTGCACTGATCTTGTATTTAATATTAGCTGGGTTTTTATTGAAGGTTAGAATGAAATTGTGGGCAGAAGTGCTTGTCAGAAAAGAAGAACCTGCCAGTGGATGGGAATAATGAAGTGTTGTAAAAAGACAGTTCAAAGGAAAATGAAGAAAAGAAGCCTATGAAAACAACAGTGTTACAGGAAGTAATTAAATGTAATTAAGTAATTAAGTAAATTAAATGGAGTTCAGGAATGTCTTGCAATGTGAAAATTAGGATTTTTACTCTATTGCAGAAGGAAAAATGGTATAAACACAGAATGCTGTGTTTATACCTGGATACCTGGTTTATCTGGATAGAAAGAGGGAGAGGGGTTGACGCTATCCCTTAAATAGATTAAGAGAGCAAAACTTTTAGTAAGCCAGTGGAGCTTAGACATCCTTCGGCTTGCTTCTGTCGTGTACATATTAATTGAAATATTACCTTCATATTACCTTATAATTATTTTATTAATTTCAAATATATTGAAAATGCATTCTCTGGGGATCATAGGTTGGGGATTTTGTATTTGTTTCTCTAGGTTCACATACTGTTTCCATGACCCTATGTAAGTTAGATGTTTTTCTGTTAGTGAAGGAATATTGTTGGTGACGGCAGCCTCAGCAAGGCTGAACTGCAGGATCTGCAGTGTGATGAAGTGACTGGCTACTTATTTTGGTAACTGAATACGAGATAATATAGTCTATAGGTTCAAAGCTTACAATATAAGAACCAGTTTTATCTATGGCATTTCTTCTCAATAAAAATAAATTCTCTTCAGGACTAAATTAGGGTGCTTTCTGCATTGTTTTAATTGCAATCATGGTTACACTAGGTCAGTTCCTAGAGGTGAAGTTCTGCATCGTGTCTCCAGAGCAGGACTGTTCCCAGGGCCATCCCCTGGCTCTCAGTGCGGCTCCATTAGCCTTCGTGCAGGGAACGAGCTGGGCTGAACTGCAGGGCCCTGTGCTGGGTTGCTTCCCGGGTGGCTTTAACGTGCAAGACTTGTCAGTAAGAGATTATGGTGGGAAACAAAATGTAGGTAGCTTTGGAACTTTCCTCACAGAATGCACAGTATTTTACAGGAAGAAGAAGATCATAAAATCATAGAATGCCTAAGGTTGGAAGGGACCTCTAGAGGTCATCTAGTCCAACCCCCCTGCACACGCAGGGCTACTTAGAGCACGTGGCACAGGACTGCATCCAAGTGGGTCTTGAAGATCTCCAGAGAAGGAGACTCCACAAACTCTCTGGGCAGCCTGTGCCAGTGCTCTGTCACCCTCACTGTCAAAAAGTTCTTCCTTAAGTTCCCGTGGAATTTTTGATGCTTCAGTTTGTGGCCATTTCCTCTGGTTCTGTCAGTGACCACCAGTGAAAAGAGGCCAGCCCCATCCTCCTCATTGCCTCCCCTGAGGCACTTATAGACACAGATCAGGTCCCCTCTCAGCCTTCTCTTCTCCAGACTGAACAGGCCCAGCTCCCTCAGCCTCTCCTCATAGGGCAGATGTTCCAGGCTGCCGATCATCCTAGTCGCCCTGCGCTGGACTCTCTCCAGCAGCTCCACATCCCTCTTGTACTGTGGGGCCCAGAACTGGACACAGTGCTCCAGATGTGGCCTCACCAGGGCTGAGTAGAGGGGCAGGATCACCTCCCTCGACCTGCTGGAGATGCTCCTCTTAATGCATCCCAGGATGCCA
>VWPW01024027.1:116794-155443 GCA_013389825.1 Crypturellus undulatus
TCTACAGGGCTGCCCTTGGTAAACACTGAAGCAAAGCAGGCATTCAGCAGCTCTGCTTTTTCTGTGTTCTTCGTAATCAGGGTGCCCATCCCATTCACTAGAGGACCCACATTTCCCCTGATCTTCCTTTTACTGTTAATATATTTATAGAAGTTTTTCTTGTTATTTTTAACATCCCTTGCCAGGCTGCGTTCCAGCTACGCCTTAGCTTTCCTATTGCATCTCTGCATTTCCTGACTACGCTCCTGTATTTTTCCCAGGGGGCCTGGCCTTTCTTCCACATTCTGTATACCACCTTCTTCTGCTTGAGCATTGCCGCCAGCTCCTTGCTCATCCACACAGGTCTCTTGCCCCCTCTGCCTGACTTCCTACGCACAGGGATGCACTGCTGCTGGGCGCAGAGGAAGTGACGCTTGAACACTAGCCAGCTCTCTTGGGCCCCCCTTCCTTCTAGGGCTCTAGCCCATGGGATTCTTTTGAGGAGGTTTCTGAAGAGGCTAAAGTTGGCCCTCCTGAAGTCCATTGTTGCAAGGCTGCTTACAGCCCTGCCTCCTCCTCGTCGGATCCTGAACTGCACCAGCTCATGGTCACTGGATAGATAATGCTCCTATGAGCATTAGAAAGATAATGCTCCTATGAATGTTTGGCACAAATATTCACACAGAAGTCAAACAACTGAGATGTTTCAGCCTTTTGTAGACAAATATTTTTATTGTCTACAGATAAAACTATAGAACAAATACTTTTATTTCCTGGAATTCTTGCTTTCCTTCAAAATTTACAGGAAATTAGGGATTTTGCAGTTCAGACAGCTCTTTCTGTGCTTAGATTTTTATTCTGTGATGAGCTTTTTGAAGCGTTAGGCATGATTTCTTCTAGAGAGTTAACAAAACGCGAGCAAAACTGGGTCAGGTTGTTGGGCAATCTGTTTGGTTTCACACATAAGATGACGATGTTAGCTCCATTTCATAAGCCGCATGAAAATATACTACTATTATTAAGACTTGTCATTTGGAACCCAGGTTAAACATAGTTTTGAATAGTTCTAATTCTTACTGTTTTATTACAGTCCTTTCATTTTAATTAAAATGTGTTCTATTCTTGTACTTTTAAGCCGGTATGTATAAATAATATATTAAAGTATTCCATGTTCCATTAAAAGAATCTTAAAATTATGAAGTGAAAAGATTCCAATCTTAAGAAATGTCAGCATAAGATTGTGTGCATTCACATTTTACTTCTGTATCAATGGGACTATATTTTTTGCAAGATATATGTAGTTCTGAGGATCAATAAATTATAAGTATTTCTCAACTTTCCAGTTATTGAGGCTTACTCAGACTGAGTTAGTATTGGAACATGCATGTTTTTTGATATTATTCTTAACACCTTTTGTGTTAATTTACACATGGTCCCTTAATTTCTTGTTTTGACTCCATAAGAAGCAATACACCACAGTTACTAGATGAGTTTGTCTTCGACATTTTTTATGTTAAGAATTCTGCTTTCTCTTTTTTTTTTTGTTGATACGTTTATATATTAGAATTTGTGGCTGAAAATTAGAATACCCGTGAATACTTCTTTGAAGGGAAATACAACTATGCGTGAAGAATAACGTATACAACAAACAAGCTATATAATTTTGGGGGGCAACAGAATTGTCTTTAATAAGTCTTTGCTGTAGGGGTTGTATCTGCATGTATGGTTGAAGGTGGCTGCACATTTGCTTTTCCTGCGTTCTGAGGAAGGAAATTAGTTACAGTGCAGGAGTCATAGCTGCTGTGCCACCTCCACGTGTGCCTCATCTCAAAGCTCTGCTAGGCAGCGACTGCCAGCGTCTTCCATGCAGAACTGCCCATTGTGTCTGCTAATAGAAATTTTCTATCAAGTTGCCTTCCAAGAGTCTAATCTTGAAATTCACATTCCAGGAAAGCTGGTCAATTGAACTAATGCCTATATTCTAATCTTACAGGTTCTTTTCCTTTTCCTCTAAAAAAAAAAAAAATCATTCTCATAATCCAGTAAAAGATAAATTAGAAGGTTTTGATTCAAACATACTGTCCAGGTGAAAATAGGTGATGAGCCTTACATTAGCGTGTGGGTTTGGATGAAACTGGCCGAGCAGGACATTGCTGCTTGCCCCTGTTACTACAGCTGTGTGCAGCGGTGTCCCGTGCAGGACTGCACTCAGTTGCTGCACCGGCCGCAGAGCAGGACCCCGCTAAGGCTTCACAGGGCAAAGTCAGCTGTGGGACAGCACGAAGCACATTTATACTAGTCGTTACGCACTGCACACTGGAGTCTAATCTAGCTTGAATGAAAAAGTTACAAACCCACAGCCCTTTGAAGAGTTTAATTGTTTTCATTACCTTGTATTTGCTATTGGTTATGGTCTTATAGCTTGTATCTCTTGGTAATTACAGCTTATGTACCATGAGCACTTAATCATGTCCAGTCATTACTAACATTAGATTGTCAAATCATAAATTGGATGAGGTTGTAGATAGAGGTAATTTCTTTATTAAGTGACCTGGTTTAGTCAACAGTCCCTGCTAGTGTAGTGAAAAAAAAAAATCTATCTACAAATTTTGGCCTTCAAATGTCCTTAGACCGTCTTGGGTGCATCCTCTACTTGGCAACTGACCATGTTGCTTTCAGTGCTATATTTGGACATATGCAGTCTGTACATTCTTATTATAATCTTTTTTTCTGTGCTTGAGATTAAACAGATCACTTGTATCTCACTCTAGTTAATATGTGATCAGGTATCCAGTCCGGCTGCTCCCTGTATTCCTGTTCTGACCTTTGCTCATTTACAAGCACAACCTGGATCCTCCTCTTGCCCAGATAACATTTGACTTAGGTTTATTAATTTGTTAAATCAATACTAAGTGGATACTAAGAGTTAACACTCCTAATTAATAGAAGTCATAGCCAATACACCTGTAGCAGTGCCAGCCTTGGCCATTGCCTAATAGTGTTGATGCCTTAATGCTCTGAGGGCAGTAATTGGCCTTACTGGCCCTGAGGAGCCTCACGAGGAGCCTCCTGAGGACCCTGACATGGACCTTCACGAGGAGCCTCATAAGGGGCTTCACTCCAGCTCTTTCCAGGGCCAGGAGCCCATTTCAGCTCGGCCCGTGGCCCTCAGCCTGAGCTGCACTGCAGGTAGCTGTCCTGCGCCCTTGTCTCCTGGGTGGCCCCCTGCCGCGTCTGCTGTATCTTGTCTCCAGTCTGGTCTCCTTTTGCTTCTGAATGGACGCCTGAGCGCTATTTTTCACTTACCTGCAACTAGCAGGGCTGTGTAGCCAGTGGCCAGTCCCACCTGTGGATCAGGTGCCAGGGCCTGTCGGTGAGGTTGCTGCCAGTGCTGGGGTCACCCTTGTTACCCTCCCCACCCTCCTGTGAGGAGCAGTCAGCCTTGTCTGCCTCCTGGCATTGAGCGTGGAGGAGGAGAAGGTAACGTGGAAGTGGAGATACGAGTCAAAGGGAAGGTGTAGTGGGGTAGCACTTGTGTAGTTACAGTGTCGTGTCTGAGGACTGCAGAGTGACAGGTAACCCAGATGAGCTGTTTAAAGTAATCATAACATAGCAGAAAAGTAATGAACGTAAATGACATATCTGTGTTTTCTTCACACCACTTTGAGTTCCATCAATGTCAGCCAAGGGGTAAGGTCATTTAGATGGTTTTTAACCAACATTTTAAGGATTGTTTCAGGCTTATCTTGATCCCAGACTGTTCCCCCAAAGTTTCAGCTCAGCTGAACTAGTCTCTGCACTGTGTGATGTTGCCTCTGCTAGTTCTGTTTGCTGTAAGGAAGCAAGGGTCTTAGCAGCTCTGTAGAGATTTCTTTCCCCCCTCTCCTTCCTTGCACAACAAAATTACATTGTATGGTTGAATCTTGAAATTGCTTTAGAGACATAAAAGTAAATGTAGGTTCAGAATAATTGGTGAGTATATGTTGCTCTGAATTAAGTGTTATGGCAGGTGATGACAGGTCACAGAAGAGCTGTTATTAGATTTTGCTGCTGCAGTCACTTGATCCACTCATTTTTCATGTGTTAAGAATAGAGTTCTATTTTCATAACAAGTTTAACTTGTCTGCTAATGATTCATTTTGGTATTTGGATATCTACATCCATTTAGAAAGCTCTTGTCTGTTTACAGTATGGGGGAAAAAACTTTTTAAAAGATCATGATTGAGTTTAAGTGCAATATTCGTCACAACCTTTTCACAAGTAATTGCCTGATGTGAGCATTATATACTCCTCTTTTAAACTGCATCTTACATATTATCATTTGTCTGCTGAGTTGAAAATAAAATGCAAAATAAATAACCCATCATATAGAGGAGGTGAGAGCCATTCTACAGAGAATGTCTGGCATACCGTCTGCAATGGAAGTGTTAACAGAGAAAATGTGTATAATAAATTTTTAGATGGGCAATAAGAAATTGTCAGTATACAACCACATGACACTAAATTCTTAAAAGGGTGTTGAGGGTGTCCCCCAGCCAAATCTTTGGATTTAGTGAAATAACTGGTGTGTAGCCTTTTACGGATTCAGCCCTAGTACCACAGAGAAAGCAGACCACAAGTGACATTCAGTCTTAAAGGGAGTTCTTGCACAGCTGCGATGTGCTGGAGAAGGAAGTCCGATTGCTGGGCTGTGAAATCTGGGAAACGCTGCTGCTGAGAATTGTTACATGAATAAAGATGATGGAAGAATCAGTGTGGCTTTTATCAATGGAGTCATAAATGCATCATAAATTGGAGTACTTTGTGGGAGTCAGTGAGCATGCAGATAAAGGCAGGTTTGACGTAGATGACTGTACTGCATCTACATTCTCAAAAAGCTTCCAGCAAGACTTCTAAAGACATCAAAATATCATGGAAAAGAGGATAAATCCTTTCATGAACCAGTTACTTCCTAAAGGTGAACGTTGGGAGTAAATGATCAGGTTTCAGAATTGGGGATTATTCCCAGCACAGGTCCCTGAGGTTTATGCTGTGTTATTCACCATCTGCTTCTGGCCACCAAGAGAAGCAGACTACATCTATGAAGGATGTACGCTTGGTATGACAGATATTTCTGCCATTCTTAGCACAGTACAAATCTTTTTATGGAGCCTAGAGAATTGCAGCTGCATGCTTCGAGAATTTCATCGCACTAAGAAAAAGGTATAGATTTGGTTCCCAGCCTCAATCATCAGAAATAGGAGTGTCTTTCCTCAAAGATGAGTCTGAAACTTTAATTTCCTACCTCTCACTGTTTTCACATGGAGGAGCTGTAAACAATATGTAAAACCTGATACTAAGACCTTACTCCTTGAGGTGTGTGTGTGAGGACTTGTGTGGTTGTCATTGTGCTTTGGGGAGAAAAATGTGTTCTTTTATAGAAACTAAGTTCAGAATACATGGGCAGACTTAGTAAATAATACCAGTGCTGCATTTGAAAATATTGACTCTTTCTGCAGTTTCTAGTTTTCCCAGTCTTCTCACTAGGATCTCCGTGTGGATCCTGTGGCTGGATTATGGCATGCTACCTATGAATGACTTTACATAGAAGAAAAGGACCAGAAAAGTGGTGCTGATGTTTGTCGTAAAAGAACACCTGGGAACTATTGACTATTCCAAATATGAAGCATGCATTTGCCATGAAATAATAAAATCCTATGCATTTTTGGCTTCCAAATGGAACAGATTTTCATACAAGCCATTCTGCAGAAAAGATCTGAATATGTGCTTACAGATGAAAACTAATATGCCTATAATATTTGGGTTATTTCCAGCAGTTGCATACTGCCAAAGAGTCATAATTTATTCTCCTGTTTTCCACTTCATCATTTTTGAAATGACAAAAGGGAAAAATTATATAGAATGCCTCAGACAGCTTTTAATTAAATACATTTTCTCAGATTGTAGGCATCTGATCAGGTGGTTATACTGGACATTCTGGATTTCATTAGCAAGTAAAAATAGCTGGAACACACTAATGAAATAATATGTTATAATGAGATACAGCATGCTGCCTGCATAAATGTCTGAGGTATAAATCTCAGCACCTCCAGCTTGTTAATAAAGTTAAGAGTCTTGTATGTTGTTCTATCATCAATTGTTCAGTTATTATTATTAGGAGGAGAAAATGTCAGGAAAAAATTGAAGTACCTTAGAATAATCTCAAGCAGGGCCTGAGATGGGAGTGGAAACAAAGCCGCAGGTCTGGGAATCTGTGGCTGTTCTCATTATCACACTGAGCTATAAACTAGATGTGTTCTTATTTAAGGAGAAATAAGCTTGCAGTTGCCTAGGCTGAAAGACCCTTGGTTGGAGAATCTTGCATTTCGCTTCATGTGTAAGGACATACATTTTGCAAAGGATGATAAATGAAAGGCTATTACTTTAACTCTTTGGAGAGTGCAGGAGCCCAGGCTACTTACCACAGCAGAAGGGGACTATTATACCATCTGCATTGCATTTAGAATGACAATGAATGGTATGGAAGATATGGGTAGAACACATACATCCACTTCTATAGTCTCTTCAGGCTTTTTGAAACCTATCCCACGTTGCTCCTTAAGGAAGCAAAGGTAATTGATCTTGCTCGCTGTTGTTTGTCTCTTCAGAAAGCACGTTCAAAAGTTGAGACCTGACAAATGTCAAGTGAATTTGATAGATGACTAGAGTTCTTAAAATATTAAATTTCTACAGATATTGTGTTACTCAGTGGGTCGGTGTCTGATGGAAATCCAATTCTGCATCTGAGAAAAGCCATAGAACTGAGTCCCTTCCCTGCCAAATAGGAAGTCAGTGAGGAGGAAAATACTTGAGGTAGGTAAGAAAAAGCACTGCAGTGACGGATTGCACAGGGGGTTTTGATGTAGGTGACCTAGTTTACAAATGCACATGAAAACAGGCATCGCATTTGGTTTTGGCTATTACTGAAGGAATAATGTGCATTTTAAGGAATGGTTAGAACCACTCCAGGCTTCAAATTAATTGAATGATTATTGAATGTTCTGATGATTTAACCTCTTTATCCTATGTGTGTTCTTGGGTTACTCTGTACTCTTGAAAATGTTAATGGAAAGGTTCTGCTGAACATTTTTAGAGTTAGAGCCTTCTTCTTGCTTTCCATAATGGGATAGATAGAGAGACATTTTTAGGAGCATAGTGCTCTGGTCTCTTCAATGAGAGCTTCATCATCTTCTCATCTGGAATAGTCCATTCATCTGTTTTTTCCAAAATTCCTATGGGCATTCTGTCTTAATGCTGCAGTTTTAGATATCAACTACAAATTGAATTCTTCGTATAAAGGTGAAAAGAACCAAGCACCAAAGTTAAATAAACTAACAAACAGCCAGGTTTGCAAGCGTCTGTGTTTGTGGGCTCATTTTTTCTTCATGTTTAAGACCCGAAGATACACAAGTTGTCTACTAAATTGTGAGCCCCCCTTTGCATAGCTTCTGACCTTTACTCTTATTAAAAATGTATATTTTTGTTCTAATCATTTACATAAAACCTTGGTTATTTCCTCCAATTTTTGTTCCTTACACTTTTCTCAGGGCTATTTTGTCTTTGTTCGCTTTCCTTTTTGCATGGCAAAATTGCACACTTGACCATACAGTTTTGTATTTTTATTGCTTCTGTCATTTGCAGTGTCTGTAGTTATAATCTGTGATGTGAGTGTGCACAAAGTTTCATTGGCCTGAAGAAAAGTACATTAGTGTTAAATGAAATATTAGGCAATAGGGGCTAACGGTCTGTTACAAATATTGCAACTTTGCTAGAAAAATGTGTTAACTCTGGTAATCTGATAAAATTGAAATTAAGAAATGTGACAACGCTCAGTTTTCATGTCATATTATAATAAGAGTGTAAAAGTGTCCAGTCAATGCAGGCTTTGTGCTAGTAACTTACTCTAGTAGTTACATATATGCTAAGTTCAACTGCAGTGAATTAAATATGTCCTAAGGCGCTTGGAACTTGATAAAGCAAAGGGCAATTCTTATGAACGCATGTACAAGCAGATGTAGCCAGAAAGGATGACTGTCCCCGTGGGACACCTTATCTGCTATATATAGCTCCACTTTATTATTTTTCTTGTGTGTAGGTCTGTCATAAAATAAACCTGCTGATCAGTAACACTTGAGATTCTGTCATCACATCCCCAGTGTTACTACTTGCCTTTTCAAAAATAAGATTCTGAAAAGTAAGATCTGTAGTTTCCCATCAGCCTTGAACTGAGAACAGAATTGCAGATGAGCTGAAGGTGGGAGGACCCTAAATATGATTATGAAAGTGGCATTTTTAGGTGAAGAGGAAGGAATGGGATGAGAGAAGGGAAAACGCTTGAGTGTACTTGACTGCATTAAAAGAAACCAAAAGTACTGTAGGTTATTTTGCTGAATGGTGCTGTGATCAATTGCTATATTAATTCTATTTTGAATGAGAGGAACTTATTTGTTAAATAAATAATGAAATTTCACACCATTTTAGCAAACTGAGGTAAGACACGTGAGCTTGCAGCTTTTGAGTGTTGCCGTCAGTGGATTTATATGTAAGATGCCATAATTTTTCCTGGGATTAACCGTGCAGGTTACCAGAACAAACAAACTGTGATTATAACTGGAAGCTTAGGAAATATGGAATATTAATACATCTTGTAGGCTTTGGGTTTGAAGAGAATCCATTATGGCATTCCGGAGAAAATATACAATAATGAGTAGAGACAATCTTTAAAGAATATATAGCAAATGTTTTTTATAGTTTTGACAAACTATAAAAACCCATGCTTTTGCTCAACGTTAATAAAGCTTTTCATCTGGAACCTTTGCCAGATTTATAAAAGAGAAGAAGAAATGCTGCAAAAAAATATTGCTGCAATGTCTTTTTAAAATTTTGGTATTAGCCAACTGAAATACTAAAAATAGACCTCCTGATTCCCCTGAGATTTACATTTGTCTTCCTCACAGCCCCATCTTAGTGCTGTCCTGAAGTCAGCCTTGAGTCACCCGGAGTAGTCAAATTTGAACCTTTTTGTTATTCTCTCTCTCTCTCTTTTTTTTTTTCCTAATCTAAGAGTTTCCTCATATTACCAGTAAGCTGTTAATAGTTCCCAGCTTGGTGGGACCTTCTGTAATATTGTATTTATTTAATTTGGTTTCTAGGGATCTTGTTCTCAGAGTTTTACAGTTCTTTTCAGACCATATTTCAGACTTCATTGACACAGCCCTCTTGGTTTATCATTCGTGAGTTTCATGAACAAACTCGATGACTGTTAGGACCATTAGAGGCAAGTGGGTGGTTTTGACAGAGAGTGGAAGGAGTATGAGAAAGCCGGTGTGCGGGGGCAGAGCAACTGCGCCTGCAAGGTGAAGTGGTGGAGGAGCCATAAGGAGCTGAGGTGAATTCCCAGGAACACCCTTTATGTTTGTAAAGAGAGAAGGAAGGCAAAGTGCTGAAAATCAAAATGGACAGAATAATTAAAGGATACGGAGGGTAAGAGTGAAAGAGAAACTGTATGTCTGTGTATGAGAAGTCGACTCACAAAATGGAACAGGAAATGTGAGAGAAGGATACATTTCTTTCTTATTTCTTGTGGGTTTGAAGGAGCTTTTAATCAGTTCCTGCCTTTCAGTTCCAGGTAGAACTGCAAAACCAGCAGCATACAAGTAAAATAGTTTTTAAAACTTCTAGGCAGACCTTGCTCTCATCTTTATCATTTAGTAACTGTAAGGTGAACAGGATGAAGTCTTGCAGTCTTCCTGGGAATAAACATGGAATGAAGATCCTTTCAGTTAACATCAGATGCTTTAAACTGTATTACAGTGACAATTCACATCAACAGTTACATTCTTCCTTGTGCTTCTGGAAAGACTGAACTTACACGGGAAGCCGTGTATTGATTTGAAGATAGGCTTTCGCTCATAAGGATTCACACTTAGAGAAGAATTACAGAAGAAAAGCCTCTGTCTGTTGTGCTCATTGCAGTGGGAGAGAACTCAAGGTTGCTCCGGCTGCAGGCCATGCTGGGTCTCCTCATGCACGTATGTTTTGGATTAGAGTTGTGCTGTTTCCTCAAGTTTCTCAAAGTTCTTTTGCTGAAATTAGAATTTGACTCTTCTCTTGACCCATCCACCCTGCTAATTTACTGGGGAGTGGAGACTGTAAGTTCTTCGTTTGCTTTATTAACCTGTTACAGGTTTTGCAGGAAATGAATTTTGATGTACCAAAGCATGCCAGCTAGGAGAAAGGGGAATGGAATATAGTGCAGTGCGGGATTGAAACTGTGTAGAAGGGAACAGAGTGCAGGAAGGGATGAGCAGTAAAATGCAATGTGTCTGCATCGTTAGTGTGCGCTCAGCAGCCTCTCAGCTGCTCATTAGTAAGAAAGGTAGTAGAAACTGCAGGTCAGGAATTGGGAGTGGGAGCTGACGTGGCACTATGAGGTTGGAATAAGTAGAAACAGGGAAGACTAAAAGCAGAGGGACTGAGACTGAGAACTGGGAGCACAGAAGGTGAAAGCAAAAAAGACAAGGTTGTTAAGAGAGCTTTTGTAAAGTGAACAAGGGAAGTGTGGGAAAACAAGGAAAGCGTTAAAGAGCAAGTGACAGAATGTGTGAATACATAACAGTCATTTGAATCTTTTGGCATAAAGAATGTGATAAAGATGTGGCAGACCAAGTGGATATAATTTTCCATGTCTCTCTCACATTATATTTGGTTGAATTTATTTTGATTATGAACACTTGTGAAATAAGATGCATTGGAGCAAAATGTGGCTTGAAGAAACAGTCTTCACTGCAAATATTTTTAATTTTTTTTCAAAGAACAAAGGGAGAGGAACATCCTACATTTTTCTCTACTCTCAGACACCAAGTGAAGACTTGGTGGCCAATTAGGTGATGTGTGTTCCCATTTACTTTTGGTTAGAGAAGGCTCTAATTTTTCCTAGATAATTAAGCCTTAGAGAGAAAGCTGTGAAGAGGCATGGGGGATGCTTCTAGTTCTCCCACTGCTTTTCAGTGTGATCTGAGGAAAATTGCTTTGCTTTTCTCTAGTTTGTTTTTCCTGCCCGTGAAACAGGGAATTATAACGAGCTCTGATAACAAGGTGCTACAAGGGTAAAGCATTATTATTAATAATGAAAATACATATTTAGGTTTATGCATCTGTGCCCCTTGAGGATTTGTGTGCTAAGTGGCCAGAACTAACCTTAGAGCCTCTCTGCAAAGCAGGTTGCGAATTGAGCAGCTTTGCGGGAGGCAGCCAGTGGGGCCAGTTCACGGCTGCTCTTAGCTGGTTCCTCACTGTGCTGGCACCGACAGCGGAGCTGGAGTCACTATCCCGCCAATAAGCTGCCCTCCAAGGCAGCTAAAAAAATTATTTCCCATCACGTCTGTGAGCTGTTAAACTTGCTGCCCCACTTGGCCGCTGTGATTGCTGGTGTAGGAGGAAGGTTCAGAGTGTGCGGTCAGGAGTGGGAGACCCGCACCACCTTTTCCTGCAGGAATGTGATCCTGACCGCAAAGTGCAGGGTAGCAAATCTTACCCGGTGGATTTGTTGGTGGTTTTTTGCCCCTTTTTCTTCCCCCTCCCACCCCACTTTTTTTTTTTTTTTTTTTTTTTTTTCCCAACTTCAAAAACCTTCTGCTAGGTTTAAAAACATTAATAAACTCTCCGCAAATGCCTGTCACTGACTTACCAGAAGAATTTGTCAGGATTATCTGGAAAAAAATAAAAAGTTTTGGGAATATTTTGATCAATACTAGACTGTGAACAGAAACTCTCTTCTAAGAAGCTTGTGGAACTATGTGCTTAGTTTGTTAGAAGTTCACGTCGTGTACACATTCACTGCAGTCCTCAGGACGAGGGGTGAGATGCTGGGCAAGCTATGAGCTCTCTGGAATTTGTCTTGCATTTTAATTTAGAATTCTAAAATTCTTTCTAAAATTTTTAAATTCTGCAAGGGATTTACTTACACTTCAATCTGCAAATGCTTCCCCAGATGGGCTGCCTAGATGTTCCCGTGCAGTAACAATTCTGCGTCTGCAGCAAGAAGTCCTGCAGTGCCACCCAAGAAGCCAATATTCAACCCCATTCACTTAGACAAAACCAAGAGAATCAGAGGTACCACCTTCCTGACTGCACTTCTGTTTCTAGGCTTCTGCAATGAGATACTGTAGCTGTACAGTACAACTTCACCCAGATTTTCTTCCTCTAACACGAAAACAAATTCAGTTTAGTTAAGTGTAAGAACAGTTCCATTGGCTGACTTATAAAGAAGAAAGTAAGGGCTAAATTCAACTCTTTGAGTTAAAAATGAATAGTGCAAGAACATGGCATATGGTCGTTTGCCTAAGAAACTGTGGCTTGTGTTTACTGAAAGAAATTGTAATGTGCTGGCACTCCTAATTCAGCTTAACTGGGAGGCTGCCAGGCTAAAATCAAAATGTGTTCACAGTATATCCAAAATATGACACAAGTGCCAAGTTTGTAGTAGCAAGATGTGAAAACCTGTTTGAGAATAAACCAGGAAATTTCCTAGCATGTAGAATAAACTCGTTCCATGTAGTTCGATCTGTTTCAGCAGAGTTCTGTGCTGGAACTTCCCTCTCCAAGCTCCTACACTGATTCTTTGAGAGCTGTCTCGTAGCAGTAACCCATGGTACTCAAAAAACATGCTCTGGCCTTACGAGGAGAGGTGGGCACAGCAGAGCACCTGCCTTCTGAGGGTCTAAACGTGCTTAATGATAACACTAACGAAGAGAACATGCATTTAAGCAGCATCACTCTGGTCTCCAGGATCTTTCCTTTGGCCCTTGCAAAGCCGTCTCAGACTGCCCCTTTGTGCCCTTGCCTCGCGAGGGGCCGTAGCTCTTTGGTGCTGATCCGGGCTCGGTGCGCAGACCAGCATGACCTGGAGGCTGGATGGATCCATGGATGGAGAGAGACGCTTGCCTGGGGGATATTCACATAGTCACTTCTTCCCTCTGTGCATCTTGCACCTAAGAGCCTAGGGAGAGCTCTGAGGATCAGCCAAAACAAACCACTTCTGCGTCCCTGGTCTTCTCATTGGACGTAATTCCTCAGAAATAGCCTAGTGCCTTGAGCCACGACGGGGAATTTTTTCGCATCATACTGTCTCATAATCACTTTAGTGCTTTAGTGACTTAAACCTAACCTGTGTTCCCTTGCTTTATGCACCCTGAATTTTTCCTAGTCGCCTGGAAAGCCATGACTTCCAGTCTCTAAAAGATGATATAATATTTTCTTATTTACTATTTCCATACAATTTAAAAGGCCTTTTGTAATGAAATTATCCGAGTATGATTAAAAAGTTGTGATCAAGGAAGGGTTATAAAATTGAATGAGAAGTTTTATTTAATGGCTGTTTCTTTTTGTGGAACACACAACATGGTATGGAAAGGATGTACTCACTGCCCAAGTGGACATTGTTTACACCGAGTCACTGCACACCCTCGCGTGGAAGGGTATGAAGTGCTGGAAGATGTGGCTGTGCCACCAAAGCCATCTTTCCTGAGGAAAACTGCCTACCCACCCCAGTAAGTGTCATGGAAACTTGATTCCTATACATTTTTTTCAGTATGGAGTAGGATTTAAGTGCAGTGTAACATTTCCGTGTCGTGTCCTTCCACAAAGATGTGGATTTCGATCCATGAAATTGAATGGGACAATCTCCAAACCTGGTCGGTCATGGGCTCAGCCATGCAACCTTCGGGGCACTCTGGCTGTGCTCCAGCAATGCACTTAACTTTAATTTGAATCTTGTGAATATTCCGGGGCAAATAAATTGAAGGATTAGTAACATGCACGGAAGTGAGGAAGGCACTTAAGTTCTGTGCTGGATCAAAGCCATATTCACATGAATAATCACTGAAGTGCTTCCTATTTTGAGTAATTACTGATATCAAGAAAAGGACCCTCCAAGATCAGGCCAGAGTTCATCCAGATTCATTTCTCAAATGGCTGTGTGTTCTTGGTGATTTGTGTGTGTGTGTGTATATTTTTGTTTTGTTTTGCAATAGGATCTTTTGTACTTTAATTTCTACAGACTTACTGGAAGCAAGCATTTGTCAAACATCAACCTGAAGATAGGTATGATTGCATTTCTGTTTTAAAAGAAAGTCTGGTTAATTTGGTGAGTTATACAGTCTGACTGCTGTTTCAGCTGTGAAACTAAACATGAGATACATTTTAATAAGATTTTCTGTATTCTCAAAGATTGAATTGATGTTTTTTAATGCAACATACCAACATTAACCTTGTACCATCTTGAATTTTATGGACCTAATCTTGCTCCCTGTATCCATGGACTTCCCTCTGTCTCCGTGTCTTACTCTCTGCTGAAGAAGAGAGAGGAGGTGGCAGCATCGGTAGGGGAGGGAGAGCAGGTTGTGGCTGTCTCCTTTGGCAGCAGCATGGTATTAAATTAGTTCAAGCCTATTATGGAACTGCACCTTTAGTGCTATTTTTTTAACCTGAAAGAGCAGGAAATGCATAATATTTAAATGTATAGTTGACACATCAGATATTTGGAAAGTAAGAGCTGTCTAGAGGTAATAAATAATGTAGTGGTTCAGTATTAAAGTGGAAATATAAAGCAGAAGGCTCACAAGAGAGTAGAGAGAAACAAAGAGCGAACAGGGTGCAAAGCTGCCTCAGATGATGAGGGAAATCTTTGTTAGTGTGTGAATTCTTTGGTGAACTGGAACTTGGTTATCAAGATGGCTACAATATAGGTTAGAAAAATGAAAGTAATAGTTTATTTTGTATATGGTTCTCATATATGCGTGGTACTAGAATGTGGATTATTAAGTTACAAAATATTAGTTTAGAATACCCGTCAAAGTTAAAGGCTGGTTCTGCATTGGGAGGAACATTCCAAGGCAAAATATAATCAAATTTGATTAATTCAGTATTTCTAGTAAAAATAATTGTATAACCAATACTCATCTAACTTTTTGGGTTTTTTACAGCTCTATTGGTAAATGAGACATTAGTATTATCTTTTCACTTACTAATCATGATTGCTCCAAATTCAGAAGAGCTGTGGGCTTTTCTGACCCTTAGTAGTGCAGCCACTTACTGAAATATACCTTGGATGACTTGTGAAATAAGGTAGATCCTGAAGCCCTCTAGAGGAAATAATAATTTTTCATCCTGTCACTGAAAATGACTAAAATAAGTCAAGGACATTTAATTTTTATAAATCATTTTAACACATTTGCTGGTTTGATTTTTACCTAGTTTGATCTTAAGATTTGCAGCTTGATAGTAGTGAGCAAATAACAGCATTAGATGTGCCTTAAAGAACATTAAAAATTGAATTTTCCCTGTCCCATTGATATATCTGTAGAGAAAAGAAACCCTGTGCTTTGTAGTTCCGATTGATCTACACTAAGTTACTTAACAAGGTACATCATTGTCAAATGTAAAAAGCAGTTTTCCTGACAAAAGGAAAACTGCAAAGGAAAGATACAAGTTCAGTCTTCTCACACAGCTATTGTATTATTGCTTCTGAAACTTAAGGTGTGCGTCATGCTCCGTCTTATCCCTTGCATGCTCTAAGGGACTATGAAATAGTAGATATGATGATAGAGGTACCTTTACAAAAAATTTTAAAATGTCATCTCTAAATCATTTAAAAACAAGAATTATAGTATGTTATATGTATAATACATAACACACACATTTTCAAGTTAATGTAAAGCTATTTTGTGCATACTTCAACAAAAGCGACATATATTACATTTAACTTTTAAATGTGTTTAGGGTTCAAATGTAAGATTAATCTCTCTGGCTTGCATTTTTGTTTTTTTTAATCCATGCTGAGCCGACCCGGAAGGTTGTGCGTCATCTGGAAGAGCACACAATTATAGTGCAACTGTAACTAAAACTACTTATCAAATCTCCTTATCCTGTGAAATGTGTGTATGCTCCTGGCTAAAGCAAAGATGCGAGTTGTCACCCTTACTCACACAATCCTCTTAACACAGGTGTATTGGGCTTCCATTTCCAGGTAATTAAGAAGTAAATTGTAACTCACTTTTTGCTAAATCCTCTTAGTGAGGAAGCAGTCTGAAATTTTGCTGTGGTCTGTAGAACTAGCAGCAAAGCTGCGTTCGCTCTTTGGCTGAACATGCCGTGGGCCTCTTGCATGACGAGGCAGCCCCACACATAGCACTTCGCTGCATCCTGCCGCGAGCTGGGACCCTTTCTGGAAAACGTCAACATTTTCTGTATGGATTACGGATTATAGCACTCGTGTACCCTAGGTATTGCAACACGTAAAAGCTTTTGGTAGTTTCTTTTCGCTTCTATTAATATGTAAAACTAAGGAAGAGAAATGACATAAATTGGATCCAGGATGGATTGAATCTTTTCCGTGTTTGCTGAGGGAGGTGGGAGAAGTAAGATTTCCCTATTAATTTATGGAGTGACATTACAGGCAAGGAACTGCAGGAACCAGTGACACAAGGCATTTGTACTGACAATCAGGAATCTCCAGAGAGACAAAGTTCTCTCTGCTTCATGTAGATGTTTAGAAACCCAAAACAACAACTTAAAAATAGCTAATCACACACCAATCTAGAGAATGAGCATTTAACAAATAGAAAGTTGCATGTAGTTCATTCTTCATGCCCTGTTCCATTCCCCTGTTTTCACTTTACAGTTTTTTTCCCTAGTCACTACTGTTTCCCCTGACATACAGTAATTTTTTAATTTATTTTTCACGCTCAGTCTTCCCACTAACTTCCTGCTCTGTGTTACTCTTTGTGTAACCCGGTCCCAGGCGAGGCTCAGCCGGGTCCCTGGTGGCAGCGAAGCGTCTTGTGCTGACCTGCATGTGGAAGGCGCAGTGACAACAGGGAGCCATTCCAAACGGTGACTTGAGAGCCCATTAATATCATTCAAGCACCATTAATCTTCCAGTGGCCTAACATGTGTATTCCTGACGTGGAAAATGTAACAGGAATGAATCGGAAAAGACTCAGTCCCTCCTCTTCCTCCCCACAACATGAAAACACGAGGAATGCCAGAAGGGTTATTTCATACTGTGCTACTTTTGCTGATATATGACAGATTTCCCCAGTTCAGCTGATGCGGCGCATTTTGGCAGGTTGTTCGGTCTGTCCCATCCTCAGTGTGGGCCAGGACGTGTCTTTCAAGGATTCACGGGCAGCCTCAGTTGCTGGTGGTTGGTGGTGTTCTTCTGCCTGCTATTTCAAGAAAACAGTTTCCAAAATGTTCCTAGTTATTTTTCTGTTCTTCATAAGTAAATTAGGTTCCATTTCACTCGGTTTATCCTTTGGCACAAGTAGACTCTGTAGCTGCAACAGTTTTTAGCTTTAGCTGGAAATTGTGTAGTACTTTCAGCCTGACACTTCAGTGTTAGCGATTTAAATTTCAGGAGCTAGGCTTCTCCTAGCTTCTTTTTTTTGCCTGCTGCCATGTAAAAGAATTCTCCTAAGCATATGAAAAAGCAGTATTCCAAGCATTTTACTGTGTGATGTGATATGGTTTGGAAAGGTAATCACTTGTGGTTTATTTTTTTTTTACTTTTTTAACACTGAATTACAAATAGCTTTTCTGATCTGTAATCAAGTTTTATTCATGGCCTTTTGGTTATAAAGTTCTATCTGAGATGATAATTTTTTTGCCAGTTTTGTGTTACTTCATCAAATCTTTAATCTTGGTTAGGTTATAACCAGATCAAATAGTAAAACAGTTGTAACTCAGAATTAAAATAATAGTGATTTAAGATATAGTAATATTTTTCATCATGTAGTTGAAGCTTCATCTATGTTACTTGATATTGCACGGAAAGCGGTAGTCAATAAAAACTGCTAGCTCTTACTCTGTTCAAGAATAACCTTATTAACTTTTTCTAGAATAAGTAGAATAAAAATGGTTATACAGAAATAGAAAACTTTCTTCTTTCATAAATACTGTTTGATTTATTTTCCTTTGGGTATTTCTTCCTATTTCTCTAGGTTTGCTAGTTTCAAACAATTTTAATGAGCAAAAGTAATAATAATTTGAATAATTTGAAATTTGGGGATTTCCTGGCAATTAGAAAGAGTTGAAGAAGTCCTGGCTTTCAACAGAGCTAAGCGCCGATTGCTGAAGCTAATTCCTCCAAACTGCTTAGGAGCCTAATTTCAGATTATCCCTGTTCTGCAGCTCTCAATGCTTTGTGCTGTCAACAGGACCGCATAACCCAGGGCTGTGGCGCTGGGCCTCGCGGCTCGGCTTCCATGGCAGGAGGCGGAATGGGAAGGGCCGGGCGCATGGAGGCAGCTGAGGCAAAGGAAGGAGGGTTCCCGGCCTTCCCCTCGCCTCTCGAGTGAGGAAAGCAGCTTCCCTGTGACTTTGGGTGGCTATGGGCTGTGGGGGGCACTGCCAAGCCCACCTTCTGCTCCTGGGATTTGTCTTAGAGGTGCTTAAACAAGTACTTTTGAATTAGGAGCTGAAGAAATTATGTTGAGCAGAAATGTAATTTGACTTCTTTCACTAAAAGTGCATAGCCCGGATTTGGCAGTTCTTCTGGTATCTATGACTTTAGTAAATGGTGTTAGTGAAACAAAGCAGAGATTACTGCGCTGTGGCACTGAAATGTGCAGCGCTCTTGATGCGCCCGTGTCGGCGCTTCTGTCACTGCCCTTCGCACGTGTTACCTGCTGACGGGGAATGTGGTCTGGGGAGTCGCGCCATCCTGCTACAAGTTTGCTTGGTTTTACTGAGAACAGTAAACTGCAGCCCTCTATATAATATTGTGAAACATATATGAGATACCTGAATTTTAATTTTCTTTATATGTGTTTTGTGTGGGAGCTGTTAATCTAAAGCATCCATGCCATGATGTTTTTGAATATGAATATAAACTGAATAAACTGAATTTTATATAGAGTCTTACTGCAGGTTTTATCATATAGATGTTAGGGTAGGATTTCTCTGACCTAATATTCAATGTCTGCCTCAGAATTATATGAATTTTGTCCAGCCGGTTCCTGTTTCTCTCTTTTAGCTCAGACGGACTTGTTATTTATCTCTGCTTGTGTTTTCCTTTGGGTTGTACGGACAGGTGGGATGACTCTCAGCCCTACTTAGACAAAAGCTCTTTTTGGCACGGCTGGGCTGTTTCTGCTATCACTGATATCAAACTATCAGTGCTTTCAAGGTCAGCCTGTGCTCATTGCTTTTTTGTGGGAATGAAAGATGGACAAATCCCCTGAAGCTACAGAAAAGTCTTCAAAGAATTATTATTTTTTAATCAGTTATAATTTTTATTATAATACTCCTGCTTTTAAGGTCTGTCCTTTTGCACAAGAACATTTAATGATATCCCTTTCTTACAAGACCAAATTCCTACTGTTCTTGGCAGAAATTTGGGAAGACCCCGCTATCGACTTCTCTAAAATATTGTAGTGCAGCCCAAGGTCAACTCATGTTACCCATTTCAAATGGCACTACCCGTCACACGTGCAGAGTAGCTGTTACTTCCCTTACTGTTCTCTCAACTACCTGGAAATACTCAGACATCACTAAACTGTTAGAGAACTGCAGTGTAACTGTGTGTAACTATAATTGTGTAAAGAAAGTCCAGGACTTGTACTCATTCTTCTTTTTTGAGTATAAATCAAAAAAGTAGCTGAAGGGTCTTCTAAATATGAATTTATTTATGGTCTTGATCAGTTATGTGTGTGTTCATGTTTTTACACAGTTTTCGACAGAAGATTTCAACATGTTGGCCAAAAAGAATGGCTTCGTTGATGGTCACATGTTTGTCATCTGGGCAAGCAGGAGAGAAAATAAAGTGGTATCAGCTGTGGCTTTCACATGGGGTAGCTTGAAAAGCATTTGTTTGGCAGCAGTGCCAGCTTAAGCAGCTCTGCCTTCATCCACTGCTGTTTACCATCTCATTTGTGCCAGTTAAAAATAGCAAGTAATGAAAAGGGATCAAGTTAATTTAGGGCACTTTCTGACCTGGTTCACTGCGTAGCCGCATACACAGTTGTACCAAGCACTGAGAGCAGGATTTGTGAGTGAACACCACTCCGTGCAGGGACTGGCACTGCTGCCAGGAGAGATCCTCATCAAACGGTGCCTCTGAAAGGTAAAGCAGTGTATTGCATGAGTCCAACGGAACAAATAGAAGTATTTGCCTTGCATTTGGACAAAGCTTTTTAAATATAATGAGACAGATACAGTGTCCAAGTATTCCAAGAGTCACACTGGAATAGGAACACATATAATCAAACAAATGGGAGACAACCTCATGGCTTTTAGAGATTCACTAGCATTTCCGGGGCATTTTTCAGCCATCCTGCTTAAAAAATGACTGGAGGCTGCTGTTAAATTATCAAGGAGAAAATTAATGAGACTAAGGAAAGATGTAAACTTTTATTAGCACAAAGAGCTAACAAAGCCTCTGCTGTATTTTATCACATTTATGGGAAGTTCATCAGTAACAGCTCCAGTGACATAGCTCAAGGTTAAGCCTGCTGGGAGCCGCGGCAGCAAGGAGCGTGGTCTTCTGTCTGAAAACGTGATACATTCTGTGACTCTTGTTCCAGAAACATCTTTAAGGTCATGTCTAGTTCCAGCAAGCTTCTTGAAAATGCTGTTCACTGCTACCGTGATTATGCCCAATGCCTGTCATTTTGGGGACAGAAAAATAGAATGTTTTCACACCCTATTGCTCTGTCACAGGTAATGAAGGCCAAACTCATTTTTAAGTCACTAACTTAATATACAGAAATGTTAATTTAAGGGTGATGGCATATTGTTGCATCAAATTTTGTAAGTGAAGCAATTTACATTTTTTATTATTAATGTTGTCTGATACATCTCCCTATAAAACTCTTTTCAAATGTTCTTAACACTTAAAATAGTAATTTCAATACAGCTTTTGTCTTCACGCTGCAGTTGTCTCGGAAAGATATAGCTTGCTGATACAGGTACTGAAATGGGAAAACCATGATTTCCCAAAACCAAAAGAAGCGAAGCACAAGGAACCCTGCACATTACAGTGCTGATGTTTTATTCCCATTGCACATGGATAGTATTGCAATGGAATTTGGAGAGTTTTTTTTTGTCTCAAATGTATACTCTTGCTGGAAAGACTGTATCATTTACCCATATTCACATCTTAGGACCCTTGTGGAAAAAAAATAACAACAGTTTTTATATGCATAGAAGCTTGCTACAGTTTCTAAATTTCTTCTGGATATTGTCCCTCATACAGAAGGCACCTGTGGCTGAACAGCGATGTCACTGGAAGTGAAGGTCTGACCTATTGTGCTGAGGGCAGAAGCTCGTTGCATCTCCCTCGCAGCCTGTGCTCTCAGTGCCACCCTGGCCGTGGCGGGAGGGAGCCGAGTCCCGCATGGAAAATGTGGGAATAGGGACTGGCTGGAAAGAGTAACACATGGCCCATATGGAGGAAAGGGAGGGAGTGGTATGGGAAAAATGGGGATTTGTGGTAATAGCCAAGGAGGATGTTTGTAACTGTGCCCTGCAACCTGATGGGATGATGCTGAGGGTACATGTGGTGCCAGGGCCAAGAGAAGAAGACAAGAACTTGCCCCACTGGTGGGGCCGGCCCGGAGTGGTTCAGGAAGGGCCCTACAGGCCAAGGGACGAGCCTGGTACATGAGGAAGAAGTGAGAGGAGCAGCCCGGGAAAGTCAGGGATGAGCCTGGTGCGTGAGGAAGCAGCGGGAGGAGCAGCCCAGGAATGTCAGGGATGAGCCTGGTGCATTGAGGAAGCAGCGACAGGAGCAGCCTCAGGAATGGCACCTTGTCACCCCCCCGACCGGGACAGCTGGAAGTTTGTGTCCAGGAAAGGTCAGCCCCCTGCGAGGCCTGCACTAGAAGTCAACATTTTCTGAGCCGCTCAGTCGCAGCGAAACATTCATTCAAAGTGCTCATCCCGCTCCAGTTGCTGTTCAAGCAGATGATGGCTCTGTGAGTTAAAGTAGCAGAAGTCTGCCCAGATTTGCATCTAAATCATCCATCTGTATCTGTGTGAATGTTGCTATAATGAGGCAGAGGAAACTCATCTGGGAAGCAACATTTAAACACATTATACTTGCACAGTCAAGCTTTTAAAGGTTAGATAATGTCAGAATTAAAAGTTTTTTGCATAACAACCTTAATTCTTTCCTTTTTATGTTTATTTCAGTCTTATTTTTATGAAGTTTTGCAATCTTGTTATTATGTTAGTGGAGAACAGGCTTTTCAGAAAAGAAAAAGAGCTTGAAGATGCAGAATACTGCAGGAGACTTTCTTCAAGAATGACTAATTTTTCAGTAATCTTTTCTGAAGTTATGAGTCTCAGTCTGATATGTACCAAGCTTGATGTTGGGTATTCCCTTTATCCATTTCTGAATTGTGGGGCTAAGATCCAAGCCTCTAACCTGTTTTTTTCTCCTGAAAAAAATTAAGAACAAACAGCTGGAATTTGCTGGGAAATGAGTTTAGTGTGAACACAGTTGAGGACTTTTCCGTTGTCCTGAATAACTTTAAAAGCTTTAGTGTTGTCAACCCTCAAAAATGTATCTGATATTTTTCATTGTTAGAAGTCATACAAAGACTGGAAAAGATCAGCTGTGTCAAAACCCAATGTAATAAATGACAGGCTTGGATCAACAAATCCATGAATTAATGTGTGTATGCAATGAAAATACCTTTAGAAAAGACATGCCTCTCCCATTTTTATCTCTCCGCTGGCTAACTCGATAGGTTTGAGAACTTCCTAGTTAGCTGCTTAAAATTGCTTTACATAATCAATACCTGCTGGGGTAAAACAAAAACACCTTTTCACTTTCTGTAACTGCGACCTGTTGAACTAAGCTGCTGGATTTTGTTAGGCACGGGATATATTCAGGCAGATCTGTGTTTGCAAGCTGATGGTAACGGTAGGAGTAGGAGGGCTGAGCTGCCTTTCCCAGGCGATTGTTTCCAGCACAGAAGTTAGATTTTTCCCCTTTTTTTGCCAGTAGATTAGCTAATGTTCTGGGCTGGCACGTGGCTCTGGGAGGACAGGAAGCTGGTGACGGGCCGGGTGAGGTGTCTGTTTGCAAGGTCGTGAGCAAGGTGGCCTGGAAGCACAGCGGGACTCCAGCCTCCTTCTGTGCTGCTGCCAAAGCCACTACAGCAGTTTATGCAGCAGCCCTTGTGCCTCCTCTCAACGCAGATGCTCTTTTGGGTTCTCTTTGGCCTTTTCTGCTCTCCTCTTTGCAGTGCTTCTGTCCTTTATTTATTTTTTTGCCCTTGTCACCCCTGGACAGTTCAGTACAATCCGTTCTCTTTTGAATTATTAGGTGGCCCTTGGTGGTGCTCACTAAGTGCCTCCTGAGCCGGATGCGCCCATCGCTGCAGAGATGCCCGCCTGCCTGCGCAAGGAAGCACCGCCACAGGCTCCGTTTATCCCATTTATCCATTTTAGACTCTGTTTCCACCAATGTTTGCGTCTATAATTCATGTGCAATGGTGATTTTAGTAGGTTTTAGATATTTGCTGTTGTTTTCTTGCCAAATTGACAGGGGTCTATGATCTGAACCAACATGTGGAACATGGGTTTTCTTTCAAAATCTTTCAAAATTTCAAAATCAAATTCTTCAAGGAGTGAGAAAATGTATCCAGTTTATGTTTCTATCAAGCAGAGGCTGGATTATTTTAAAGTGCAGGGACAGTAGTTGCAGAGCTACCACAAACATAGAAAATTTGCTTGCTTAGTGCGTGGCGGCTGTCCAGCGGAGAAGCGGCACAGCTTCTGCGTTTGTGCAGCTCAGCATTTCCCTGGGACACCGGCTGTGGCTGTGGAGGCAGTTTTGCTCCCTGGGCCGCAGCGCCAGTCGTGCTCTTTGCACCTCCTGCTGCTGCAGGCCGAGAAGCTGCAACTGCCTCCGGTGCTTCCATGCAGCAGCGCTGGCTGCGCAAGTCGGGGTGCTAAGTGCCTTTCCACGGAGCCTCTGAACAGCAGCAGCGAGCAGCGTTGCATTTCCAGGACGGAGCGGATCGCTGCGTGGAGGCTCTGCTCTCAGAACGGCTCCCGCCAGCCTCCGCAGCACGGCCCGTGCTCGGCTGCTCCAGCCCGCTGCCGCCTGCCCCGCTGGCAGTAAGGACGTGGCACAAACAAAACTGTCGCTTGATCCGGGATGGTTAGGACAAATTCTAAAACCAAACTAACTTACAATAAATAGTGAAAATAGTCTGTCTGTAAATGGAGGAGAGAAGGAATAGCATTTTGGAGAGGTTTATGAAGAGCAAATGACAGTTTCTTTTGTGAAGTGAAAGTCTCCTTGGCTCCATGATTCTACCTCCTCCATAGAAAAGGCAACAATTTTGCTCTTCCTTCCTTCATTTTATCATAGGACAGATCCGGTAATACCAGAACTATATACATGATTTTAATGGGAATTGAATTTGATACTTGCTGAAATCAATGGAAAATTTCATTTTAATCTCAGTGGGTCTTGGCCCAGGATACGCAGCATTCCTTTTGTATTGCTGGTTTGGATTTAATATTTAAACCTAACTTTCCATGGCCTATGAGGAATTTCCCTATTGTGAGTTGTCTTGCTTTGCTGTTTTAATGCTGTGTAGTCCTGGAAATGACCATTTTAAAGCAAACTGCCTTTTCTTTTTCCTGTTCTTTCTCGCTCTTCCCCCTTTCTTTCTTCCTTAGACCCAACTCTTTGGATCCAGAGATAAAGTTTTCCTAATCCACGTGCATGGAGTAAGTTTTCTTGCCCTTAGAAAGGGAAAGAGACAACATAGCAGATATCTAATCATGGGCATTAGTCTCAGCTTTAACATAAAGCAGAATCATTTAAAGCATTTTCCTTGATATTTTATTGCACCATGAGGAGTATTTTGGCTCATTACAAACTGTACCCACAAATTAAAGGATATGCACAAACAGAACTGCAAAGCCTCAGTGTTTCTTGACTAACACTTACACTGGTCAGTGTGTAACTTGGGGATAGCAGTTTCACTTTACCTACATGCAAAATAGGGTTAATGCCTGTTACTGCTTTGGTGCTGTGAGTCTTAACTAATGTCAGTCTGATCTGTAAACAGAAATTATATTGAGAAAACTTCATAAAGATTCTAATGAGGCCTAAGTGGCTTGAGGAGATAAATATTCCATTTGGCTCTGATGAGTTCAAATGTTCTCTTTGCAATTGCCTCTTCATTATTTTCATGCTTTGGAAAAAAAATACATAGCCATGATAATAGAGAATGAAATTACTGCTCGTTAAATTCCTGGTTTTTAAGACTTCGTACTTACCAAAGAGAAGCCTTTAACCCGCACCAAAAGGGCAAGCAGTCCCTAGTCACTGCGTAGCCAGGCAGAGCAGCAGTGGACACGTTTCTTTTTGCTCCGTATGTCCTAGGTGCTGGCGTGTCACGAACCAGCCCGTCCTTTAACGATGCATTTCTGTATTCTGTTGTCAACGGCCGCACTGTTTGCAGCATTAAGTAAACGCCTCCTAAAGATGCCCTGGGGAGCTATTACAGAGCAGTATGAATAATACAAATTTCAGATTTTGCTCTGCTGTCATGGATTGTATCTGGCACAAAGGCACACTTAATACATTCGGCCCCTCGGCTTTTGGGGAATGTCACATTCATTTGGTTTCTAAATATCTCTGAATACTGTAAGTGCATATTTGTTGCTGCTGATAACTTTTACAACAAATTTGCTTCAACCTTGTTCAAAATAATTTCATTTTTTGTGGCAGTTTCAGTGACTTTTTTTCTGATTAGTTTGTTTATAGAAAGGAATATTTTGCAGAAAATACTTGCTAAAAGTTGTTTTAGAATTCACTTAGAAATGTGCTTCTAAGAATTATTCTCAAACAATCAACCAGTGAACAGAAATATATAATGGCTCTGAATTTGAATTATCAAATAATGGAGGCACAACTTGTAGTGACCAATTTTTAGCCAATGCAAACTCAAATATACTTACATTAAAAACCTTAAGTAAAACATATAAAACTATGAACAGCTGCTTAGAAATGTCTGCTGTTTGCAGAAGATTGCTGAACAGAAAAAAAAGAGCTTAGGTATTGGTTAGAAATAGATTGCTGATTCGAGTGCCAAACTGAGCAATAGCACCAACCATTCAGTTTTCTTGTCAGTGAAGGATTAATATTATAATTTCTTTCATTACCACTGAATGAAGATCTAATTTTAGTCCTAACAGTGTTTCATTAAGGGTGGGCAGCCAATTTTGTCCCCAACTTTGTGCAGTAACTTCTGTTTCTTGCGATTCAGCAGGGCGCTGCAGTAGGAGCCTTGCAGGCAGGTTGGCATCTCTACCGCAGGTATCTGCTTTGAGACAGTGTTTTCCTGTAACTTAAAATAGATTTTTCAGATATGAAAACTTAATCTGTTGATCTCAGGGAAGCTCATTATTGAGTTAGATCTTTTAAATGGTGTCCCAGGAGCAAAGGAGAGAAGGCAGCATCAGGAGGGACACCCAGGTCCTGCACGGCCATTCTGCGAAACATTGACTGACTTGTGAACCACCTCTGCTCTTCAGTTCCATCGCTTCCTAATGTGTAAAACACCCATTCCACAGGGATACTAGGAAAATCATAAATGTTACAGGAAGCATTATTATCTGTTTCATCTTAGATTCTCATCTGAGAAGTGTTTTGAAAATTTTCACCAGTAGTTTCTGGAATAGCAAATGTAGTTTCATGGCCTCTTGCCTTCNTTGAGTTAGGTCTTTTAAATGGTGTCCCAGGAGCAAAAGGAGAGGAGAAGGCAGCATCAGGAGGGACACCGAGGTGCTGCACGGCCATTCTGCGAAACATTGACTGACTTGTGAACCACCTCTGCTCTTCAGTTCCATCGCTTCCTAATGTGTAAAACACCCATTCCACAGGGATACTAGGAAAATCATAAATGTTACAGGAAGCATTATTATCTGTTTCATCTTAGATTCTCATCTGAGAAGTGTTTTGAAAATTTCCACCAGTAGTTTCTGGAATAGCAGATGTAGTTCCATGGCCTCTTGCCTTCTGGCTGTTATTTACCCTCTTCCAAGAAGAGGCAGAAGGAAGAGGAGGTTTCGAGCCAGCCCTTGCGCTGTGGTTCATTGGTCTCACAGGGCACCCTTTTCCTCTTGGTGGAGGTGGTGGATGTTCTCTTGCTTGCCATTGTACCAGCATTTTCTAATTTCTTAGCACAGTTTGATACTATTTAGCATTCTCTGATTGTGTGGAGTGCTACACAGAGAAGAGCTTACATAATTTCATCAAGAAACAGTTGGAGAAAAATATTGCAATCATTGCACTTGCCTCTTAAAATGACTGAATTAATGAACATGACGACTAGCACAGATAATACTATGAACTGAAATACAGTTATAGAAATTGTATGTACAAGTTTTTGTAGGAGTTAAGCAAAATTAATGTAATAATAATCATTCAATAATGGCAAAGACTTCTAGAAAAGGAATCCTGAGAAGAATATGCTCCTTATCTGAAGCTAAACTTATCCTTAGGACTTAAGGATATCATAAGAAAAATGTTTGCTACACTGTCACTCTCTGTGCTTCTTCATTCTTCTTCCTGTCTTCCTTAAAGTAATACTAAAACATTTAAGAATGTTGAAAATAGTGTTAGTGATAGAAAGTTTGTCCTTGAGGAGGCCAGTGCATAGCACTATGTCGATGAAGTCAACCTGTATTTGCTTGGCACATTTTCTGTAATAGATCCTAACAAGGTGCCGCACTTGTACTCCCAAGAAACCTCTATATTTGTAAATTACAGAACTGTTATTGTTTGTGTTCTCTGAAAATGCCTTTCTTGTTTGTTTTTAATAGGCCTTGATGATTGCCTCCAGCAATATATAAAAAACTTCGAAAGGGAAAAGATCAATGGGGAGCAGCTGCTCCACATCACTCACCAGGAGCTTGAGGAACTGGGGGTCACACGCATTGGCCACCAGGAACTGATCCTGGAAGCAGTTGATCTGCTGTGTGCATTGGTAAGTGATTTCTTTGATCACTCAGATTAATAATGTAGCTTTATGCATTTTCAAACGAAAAGTAGAATGCAGGCTATATTATTTGACAGCTGCATGCTTGTATAAATGGCATTACTTTGCTTGATTAAAGGGTAGACAAGTAGAGGACTCTGAAGAAACCAAGCATCTCCATTTCATGATTATGTATGATGGTCTTTGCTGCTTTTCCTCTAACTTTCTTGGTCCTATGTTTTTGTGCAGTTGACTCTGTGCTGGCATCCATATGGCTCTGTCATTATATGCCATATGCCCTCATTCCACTGATGTTCACCACACTCTGTGAAACTGAGTGCATCTAAGTGTTTAAAGTCATTCAAAGGGGTAATACTAAGGTACAAGGAGATAATGTTAATTCGACTAGAAGATTGCTTAAAGTTTCCTTTAAGACAGAATTGAATGGTGAAATCAACTTTGTCTTTATAATTTTACACAGGAATCCACTTTTTTAATAACCTAGAAAAAGTCAAGTCTGGAAGAAAATTAGTCTTCAGTTTAACAAGTTTTTTTTCCCTCTGAACATTGATATAAGAAAAGGTTGTTTTCTTTGTCTCAAATTTAACTCCTAATGCTTAAAAAAAACCATGTTTTTCTTTAGAATTAAGTTAATATATTTGCTTATGTAAGTAAACAGCTGAAAGGATATAAAATACAGGACAGTAAAATTAAGTAGGTAAATTACATGTGACTATATGGGTTTCACTTCTTTCTTTCTTTACCAGGAGTTTTACTTTTGCATAAAATGGTTTATTGTGTGAGAATTTGCTATGACAATTTGTCTCTGACAGGGAAACTGGTGTTTAAACTGACAGTGGAACAGAAATCAATCTGGAAATATGCCCTGGATAATTATACAAGAAACAGTATGAAGTATCTTCTAATACACATCTATGCTTCTTGTCTAATCCTGAAATATACTTGATTTGGCTTGAGATACACTTCTGCAAATCAAATACCTTCTGTCAAGGCAGAGAAATGCTTTTGGTCTTGATGAAAACATATTTGTAAACTGGTGCATACAGCATGACCTGAAATACTTTTTTGTGCATTTGAAAACGTTAAAAATCAGCTTTTTTGCTTTGTGTTTAAGTCATTGCATTCCACATAAAAGGAATCTAAATACCATAAAATGTATTATCTAATGAACAATACAGTGTTATGCCCTTACACCAGGCAGATCTAACACTCTCAAGAAGTTTCCTGTGGAAAGAGAAAGCCCTGCAATCACGTGTGTGCATTAGAAGGATTCTTGCTGAATTTTTAAGAAAGCGACTGTACCTCTGAAATGCTGGCCTCGCTGCTGGGGAATAGGGCAGCTCCTGCCTCGCTGTGCCATCCCCTGACCTTGTTATTTTCTCTTTTTTAGCACAGACGGGGATTTTCCAGCTCCTGCTATCATTTGTTTAGCCTCTTGCCTCTAAGCCCTTATCCTTCTTTCCCATTCTGTCTCTAACTCCTGCATTCTTTTTCCCTGCTTCTAAATCTTTATCTTCCTTCCCATTTCTGTGCTCTCTGCAGAGCGAGTCTCCGCTGCCTGCGGCTCTGCCCATGGGGGAATTCTCTGGTTTCTGACATTTCTCCCTTGCTGCCATGTACAATGCGTTCCTCAATCCTTGAAGCTTTTTACTGAGCAAGGATAATACTTAGTATTGTGGAAAAATTCCTTTTATATCTACTTTTACACTTTAATATTTTTTAGGGATTTAATCTCTTAACCAAAAGATTCATTAAGAATCTCTCATAATCTAAACAATGGCAACAATTAATGGTGGGATTTGTGATCCTGTCTTCACTAACATCTGAAATGCATTTCTAAAATGTTACAATTATCGTCTGATTTTTGTTGTCTTGAAACACTAATGAATTATTGCATTAAAATTAGTTAAGTGATGAAAGCTTTGCTAGGTGATCAATGAGAACTGTGAATTGGAGGTCATAGCTGTAATGGCTCTTTAGTCCAGCAGGTAGTCTGAAAAACAGAAAACACCCAATGAAGAAAGGAGATCTGTGTCTTCATGTCAGTACAATCAACTAACGTCGAATCATTTCAACATTTAAATCAAGAAATGATTTAAATAAGAATGTTTTAGGGACTGTTAAATTTCAGCCCTGAATTCCTGAGTTATCCTTTTAAGCAAAAACTGAGGTTCATATGTAGCTAGCATACAGGCTCAACTAGTCAGATGAAAACACAGTAATACGCTGTATGAGTTTGTAGGTATGTATAGTTTATAAGCAGGACAAAGTGTATTTGTAGATGCATATGTACCTATAATTCTTAAAAAAAAATGTTTCTCAAAGCTGAAAGCCTCTTGTGAACAAAATGGAGGAGAAACATCAATTTAGGAAACCTGCTGCAAAGCTGCCCACGTGCAGGAGCAGCGCTGCAGGCGCAGCCGCAGCTGGGCTCCTCGCCACCTCCGTGGGCAGCTGCAGCATCCATGTTCTACGCGCACCCGCTTTGCTGCCCATCTACATTGCTGGCTGCTGCAGTCCTGCTTACATCAATAAATGTCAGTACATCTTTGTGCTCTGCGCATCATCCACTCGCTGGGCCATATTGCTCATCATTGATTTTTTTCCATACATGGAATTCTTAATTGATTTCTGCTTGACAATTGGCAGTGTCCACGTTGCATGCCCTATTTCCTACAGGCAGGATTACCATAGTGCTCCGTTCAGCCTTAGCTAGGCATTTATAAAATATTTTAAATGGAAATGTCTCCAAAATAGTTTTGAAATCTCTCAGACAACCTTAGTAATGCATCCAAAATTTGGCAAACTCTTACATGTCATGTACATAACTCAATGCTGGTCAGTAATTAGGTTTTTAAGTGTAGAAGTAAAGCAGCAGATACAGAAGGAATGTGTTTTTCCTTCTTTGCCCTTAACCTCAACCAGGCTGTCAAATACAGATACTTTTATTGAAGGCAGGGGAGTTCGACCTGATTAATCTATTACACATTTTCCTATGAAATTATTTTATATTCCCCACTCCGCACAAGTAAAACATTAAAAAAAATCTGCAGTAATATTATGTCTGGATTAGTTGATTCAAACCATATTAGTGTTTCTGAATGAAATGAGAAGAGACATTACTAACATGCACAGTCATGGAATATAATTTGCCTTTTGTAAGCTGAATTATTTTTAACTAGGTATTACTTAAGAGACTCCTACACATAAAGTGTTCCATGTTTAAAATAGACAAATGCTAGCAAGCTAACAAGAAATTTAAGAAATTTTAGTGGGGAAAAATAGAAGTGTTTGGTAGGCTCATGCATAACAGAAATGGCAGTAGACTAATCTGGTTTTGAAAAATAAGTAAAATCAAAAGTAAAAAGGTGAGAGTGATTTTCATTGGAGGAGAGCCCTATGCTGTTTGGGATTTGGATTGCAGTTTTGTTAAGGCTGAAATACTAATCCGAGTATACGTGTATATATTGGAGGAAAAGTTCTATAAAGGCATTGGCTGTAAGGAGGATACTCTGAAGAAGTAAAGCCTGGGGAAAATCAATGATAGGCAGAAAAATATATTCGAAATAAGAAAAGGAAGTACTTCTGGGGTCAGCATGAGTTGCTGTTCAAATCTATGCATGTAAATTTAATTAGCACAGTATTGGAGGTCACTTTGTTGCAGATAAATTACTGCAGGCTGTAAATTTATCTGGATTCTTCCCACTTAAGGCTGCTAGTTATGTCAAGGAATTTTTCAGGTAAGATAAAAATATAGTCTGCTTACAAAGTCAGTCTGCTGTGTTGGGGCCTATTTGCATTCCTTGAATTTACGCACGTCGGTTGCCTGTAACAGCAGGGCAAGTTGAACAAGTTGAAGAGCAGAAATGGACTTCGGTTTTGTCCTGGATGTTGAAAGAATCAATGGATTTCTTCTGCTGCTGCAGTTGCTCTTCATCACAGCATTATGTGCAAATACGTTCTCTTCAAAATGTTAAATCTGTTACAGATCTTGTAATTTTCTTCATAAAATGTATCTGTTAAAGTACCGGTTAGAATGAAGATCCTAATCCCTTACAGATAAAGTTAGTTAGCCACTGCAGAACCTACTGCATTTCTGAAAACTGTTTAATACACTTTTTTTTTTTAGATTTATGCTTATCTAACACAATCCATTATTGTATTTTGTCTGCTTATATTTTTGATTAAACACAGTTAATGGCTTTTTATATTCCTTTTCATATCATGCGTTACTGTTACTCCCTAGCAAGAACAGCACACCACGCTAAGTAGGATGGAATTGTAGAGCTGCTTATCAGGTCGATGCCATAGCAGACATTTGTGCAAATGAATGGGTGAGCTGATGATACAGTGCTGGAAAACACACATCTCCATTGGCGGCTGTAGTCCAGGGTTGGAGGGAAAATACTGACTGAATTCAGTCCAAACTGTATTGGTGTACATTATAATTTGTGTATAATCTTTTGTGTTTAGTTTGGGAGCAGTTAGTTTGGGAGTGCTAAATTATTTCTGGCATAATTTGGATTTCCTTTCATCTTTATATTTAATGTAAGTAGATCTGGAAGAGAATGTTTATAATTTCAGCCTTAGAGAATGTTTGATTTCTTTGAGGCTGAAGATAGTGATCATACTGCTAGGGATCAAGGAACAGAATTATTTTTTCCCCCTTTGGTAAAACAACAGTCTGTATCAACCCCCTGTGCTTCCCTTCATGTTTATTTCTGCTGAAAAAAAGCTGCCTTAACCTTGTGTGTTGCAGCATTAAGTTCCATTTGTGGCTTCCTTGGCTCTAAGCATTTTGTGTTTCCGAACCCCTCCTTTACTGCACAGCAATCTAGCTTGCCAAAAAGAGTAGCGAGCAGAAGCAGTGCAGGCCAGCTCCTGTTTCACCTCATTCCCCTGCCACCTTGATGCAATTTTCTGAGCTGGTCTCTGTGAGCTCCCCTGTGTCCTGCAAACAGCCAAAATTTGGATACTTGATTTGTCTGCAGCTGTGTGGAGGTATCTTGTGCTTGCCTAGGATCTTACCTAGCCCTTGTGGACTAACTAGAATTGACATATCCAGCCAATTTATAGGAATTATTGTTTTAACTGGTATTTGAATGTGAAATGTAAGGGATAACCCACTGGTGACATTATGTGTAAGTTGTGCAGAAAAGGACTTGTGTTTTCTTTTCTTTCATTTTCCTGTCTACCTTAAAAGAAGAAAAAAAGACCCATTTAACACTCCTCTGTCCTGAATCATTTCCTAGCTGGCGATACAGTATTTTTCTAAATTTCTGAAAGGCTTTTGATAACATTATAGTGGATTTGTTTAAAACGTTAAAAAAATGAAATTGTGTAGAAGGTTCTTGTGAATTGTACTAATAACTTTAAACAGAGTTGATCACCTTGAGATGGTGAAACTCTAACCAAAACTGCAGTGTGAGATTTTGCACAAGTCATGCTGCCTTTTTTCATTATCACTCTGTCTTTTGTTCCACCATTAGCTGTTACTAGTAATTTTGTCATATTTAAAGAACAGGTAAAACTGCCTTTATATAGAAGTTCATAGGTTATAGAATACAATTTCTCTAGTAAATGTGCTTTTTTGCATACCAGTATTTTATGTAGTGCTTAAAACTAAGCAACTATTTATTTTTTTAAAGGGGAGCACTGACTTGAGGGTTTTAGAGCTTTAGAACCAAAATGTCCTGATCTATATTCATGTAACGTATACAGCAAGGTGAGGTAGAGTAAAACCGCTATGAACAGAATGTTATGGAAAGAGCACTAATGCTGCACACTACAGAAATACTGGTCAAAATACATAGCTATAACCTCTGTTAGATGTCCTGCTTTAGGCTTGGCTCTGAACTGTGTTTAAAGTCCATTTACTTTTGGAGGTGCAGAGAAGCTTGGCCTGATAAAACTTTCCTGCAGCTAAATGCAGCGCAGCTTTGGCAGCGGGAACCCCTCACTCCTCTGCTCTGTACTGGCTGACACAAACATTGTTACTGTTTGTCGATGCATATCCATGTTAATTTACTGAGCTCCGATCTCCACGTGTGCACTGGCTTGTAAAAAGAAGACTCATGGACTCATGTTAGTAGCTTAATCTTTATCCTTCTTGTCCATGTTCAGGGGTTTTTTTGTTTGTTTTTAATGTGCAAGAACTGGAAAAACAGCGGCAGTAAAAATGATAAAAGTGCTGATCCAATCCTGGTAACTTTTAATGTCTCATGTTCTCTTGGCTTTATACGTTACATACACTCCTTGCCTCCTTTAAAGACTCCTGCTTTGTATTAATAGTGCTGGCTGCTTACTGTCGACTTCAAATCATTCTGCTATTGAAAATGTGGCTGGAAATTATCGACCTGTTCTCATCATGAGATTTAAAGGAGTGCTTCCTTCAGCTAAGCATGTAAACACGGATTGTGAAGTACCTTGTGTTTTCCTGCAAAAGCAGTAAAACACCATCCCTTCTTTGCATATCCTGTTGGACAAAAGAGTTAAGCTCAGGAATTGTAAGTAGAGAGCGCTCTATCTTCTAAAGCACTCAGTATATCTTCTGTTATGAACTTTGTTGCAAACACAATAATTATCACTTAATTATGATAAACTGAAGGAAAAATATTCCTTTCCAGAAATCATGAATTCTGGAATAGGAGACTTCTATATTTGCAGTCGGGAACTAGCATATGATTTTTGTGTATTGCTAGACAACAATACTTAGTGGTATGGTATCTCATTAAACACTTGTGGACAGAATTCAGATGCATTAGCCTGCTGAAATTGATAGAAGCTTTCCATTAACTTCAGCTTAGCACAGCTCGGGATTTATTGAAGGCTTTACTGAAGCTGCTTCAATTCCCTTTACACATTCTGGAGGAGACATCTAAGTTGCACAAACTTCGTTCCCCGGAGGGTTCCGTTGACAAAACGAGTCATAGAGCAGAGTGAGGGTGAAATTTTTCTGACTGTGTTGTCCATCTCCGTGCCAGCTCATCCCTGTGCCAGGTCATCACGTTCATGATGAGTCTTGGGCCAGTCTCTATCAAGTCTTGAAACTTTGGGCCAATCTCTATCCCACTTGGCAGAAAGGTAAGTCTAAAAGATTGTGGAAGTTCTGAGAGACTCAGGAGGAAGGCAGGGGGGCTTATCCTGAAACAGCAACTGCTTGGGGAAACTGTTCTCGCTCCGAGGCCTGCCCTGGGTATGAGAATGAACAGGACACAATGCACTGGCAATCAGGCCTTCCCAGTGCCAGAACTTGCTGGTCCTGGCAGTGCATTTTCAAGGCAGCAGCTGCAAATCTCTGGGGATGCCTTCTAGCTCCTCAGTGTTCCAGGAACTTACACTTGTGGTGTGCCAGGCATGAAGCCTCAGCCCTGGAACAGGCCGACAGTGAAAGTCAAGTCATTGATTGCCTCCAGCAAATGGAGTATTGATTCAGCCCTGGGTAATTGCATTAAATAGTAGGGGAAAAGTATATTAGATTAAGGGGGTACATAATTCTATTTTTGGAATAAAAAGGAAGAGTGATACACACTGCGACAGGAAAAGATTAACTTTCATTGTTAGATTATGAAAAAAATCCGTTCTACTGCTAACATAATATTTTAATTCCATTTATTTGAAAAAGATCTCGATGGTACATAATTTTTATTTAATATTTGATGCAAAATTTTAATTTTGTTCATGTGTTTAGGGTTTTAAACACAAAAAAACCTCTCTGTAATGGTCTGTGAAAAATATATTCTTAGACTCTTAATGAAAAAACAACTGCACTAATATCTGTATAGTGTTTTAAGCAGTTATAAACAATATAACGATCATGTAAAACTTGCTTTGTTTTTTAAGACTATTGAATTTTTTTTTTTTGCTAGGAAAGATTCATTTAGTTTCTTGCTTGTGTGGCTCATTTTTAAAATCCTCTTTCCTGTGCAGAAGTTTTTTTTGTTTGTTTGTTTCTTTTTTTTTTTCTCCTTAGGAATGTGATTTGAAAGCCCCACTGATTGATGGAATGAATGTTACATGACATTGGTAGCATTATGCCAATAGAGATTCTGTATGGGCATGGAATACAGGGAGTAAAGCAGTGTCAATTAGGAATGATGACTTTTTTCCTGATGACAGGAAGAAAAATGAAAACTGAAAAACTTCTCATTTCTGAGGGGCAATTTGTTTCATAAATGTAATTCGACATTAAGTTATTTTTGGTGCTTACTCAAAGGATTTGTTGCAATGCTGGTTGCTATAAAGCTGGGTAGTTATTTCTCATCTGCTGTTCTTGCAGATAAGCTCATATGCATGCAGCTCATGTGCATGCAGCTTGTGGTTGTTGACTGTGAGTTGCTTGGGTGATCTTCAACATATCCATCATGGAAATAGAGAGATTAACTTCATTTGTGTTCAATTCAAAATGATCTAGTTATGAGTTTTGTATTTTTGTATGCTTCTTTCTGAACTATGTGACATGTATTATCCATTCTGCAAGAACCAAAGAGAAAATATTCCAAAAGACAAGATGAAATATTTAGTGTCAATATTGGTATTTCTAAAGCACAAAAGCAACATTTACTCTTTGAAATTTAAATGGTGCCCTGCTGCTTAAAATTCTAATTGTTTTGTCTGACATCCTTACCTTATCTCTTATCCTCTGTAACACTGCACTTTGCTGTCCTATAATTCATTTTAAGATGTACTTAAGCAAATTGAAAAGATGAGATTTCCTATGATTGAGGAGGTTTTTTTTCCTTCCATAAAATGAGAATTATTGTGAAATAAGTAGCAATGGTTAATTGATCACAAGATTTTAGTAAGAAGTAATGAGGTTTTGTCATTATAGTGCAGGTTGCTGCATTTGTGTGGTTTTACTGAGAATGAAGGAGAGCATAAGTTAACATAAGAAGTATTGAAAAGGTGTAGCATAGGCTTGAGACTTTCTGTCCGTTAAGTAGTCATGGATTGCCCTGAAATTGTTGCAGCAAAATAAAGGCAGAATTTGGGTGTAACTTAGGTATTCCTAAATGAGACATAAGTGCAGATAATAGTTTTTAATATTAATTAAAAACATGTTTTAAAATATGTTTTTAAAAGTTAGTAAAGCATGATCTGATATGTTTTTTGTGAGTAATATCTACCAGGATATCCTTTGACCTTGCTTGCTTACCAGTTTACCCCAATTGACATATTCTGCATAGCTTTTATACAGGTTTTATACACATACTGAAGAAGTCCAGGTATCACAGAGGTCTGGCTTATGTATGTTTTTTACCTGAAACCCTTTGCACATGAGGCCTTATTTAATACTGACAAATTTGTCTTCTGCCTTTGTGGTGGGCATTGCCAACCAACAGAAGAGCTTCTGCTGAGCCCTTCAAAGTGTGCAGCGGGAGCAGCGATACAGGAAGGTGGCTGCCGTGCGGCATTTCACCCCGTCCTCCCTGCTGCTGCCGAGCTCGTGGGGCTGGGCACGTGCGGAGAAGCCCCCCTGCAGCAAGGAGACTGCAGGCCTGGGCGATGCGGGCAATAAACCATCTGTGGATGGGCTGTGCGTTGGTGGGAGTTTGAGGAGGGGGAGGTTTGAAGGGACTTGCTCACATGGAGCTTTTTCTTTTGGAGGAGGAAGTGAACCCACCTCTCGGCAGCGGCTAGGATCTGGCGAACCAGGGCCTCAACCTCCTCCCCAGGAAACCTAGGGATTGCACAGAGAGGATTTACTTGTCCCTTTGAAAGGCAGAATAGCAGTGGGTTGACTTTAGGTGGGGGAAAAAGCCAAGGCCTTTGTGTTCCCTGAGAGGGAACTTGTGCTTTGCTCCATCTACCAAGGGAAGCGCCTTGGAGACTAGCAGGGCTCTGCATCTCTTCTCGGGCAGGTCGCCGTTAGAAAGGGTGAAGGTGCCAGCCTGAGCGCTGGGAAGCTGTAAAGTAGAGGCAGGCTGAACCTAAGCACCTTGTGCCCTTTGTAACAGCGCTTGGCAGTTGGGCCATTATATACATATATATATATTATATACATATTATATATATATTATATACATATATATGTGTGTATATAAGGCCATTATATACATACACATATGTATATAATGGTATACACATATATATATGTATATAATGGCCCAACTGCAATATATATATTTTGTGTGCCCATGAGAGCAGTCCGGCTAGAGATATCCCTGAGAAGAGTGGGAGTTAGTTGGCTTTAACCTGTTCACGAGTTCTTGCCTTACTTTCCTTTGCTCATGGGGTGGAGGAGAAAAATTACATGGAACATGCAACAACTGTGAAAATCACCATGCTGCTTATGATGAGGAGCATGGTAAGACCTAGAATGGCTTGCTCAAGCTCCTCAAACCGCTGGTGGAGATGACTGCAAAATAAAGGGCAGACATCAGAGTTGATATTAAATGTGCTGCTGTGGGAGGGCAAAGAGAGGAAGAGAGGACTGAACTGCTGGGTACATTTCCTTTATTTGTCCACTTGTCTCAATTTAACTATTTCAACCCCCCTTCTAAATCGAATCAATCTAATCATGCAAGCGCACTCAGAGACCAATACTTCACTGTGTAAGACTGTAAGCCTGTTTATTTCTATGAAAATTTCCTCTGTG
>VWPW01024029.1:3806-75220 GCA_013389825.1 Crypturellus undulatus
TACCCATGCTTAAACTGCACTTAACGTACTAGAAAATATTGAACCAGCGTTTGGATCACAAAAACATCCCATGTTCCTTTAAGCACTTGACATTACAAAGGAAAACACCATCTTTGAAGACTGTTTAAATAAAGTCCAATTCAAAAGAACCCACTGACCACAGCTTTAATAAATCTCTGAGCAGACAGTGTTCTTGTTACACAGACTAACCTGGGCTCCAAGGTAAGACATCACTGTATCGCTAGCTACACAGACAAGCTCTCAAGTTAGAGAAATTATAGAAACAAGGAAAAACTTGGAGAGCTAAGCCTCTATTTCTGCCTAAAACTGCACAGAAAGCTTAACATACATGCACATAGCAGCCTCTTCTCCTACAAGGATCTTTAGTTTTTAAGAATTCCAGTGTTTTACACTCATGAATGAACTAAACTCCTTTGTATGCATGTATGCTGCTGCATGCCTTAACTATGGCATTCAAAATCCAATAGTGACTTGTTAATTCCCAGGAATCCCGACAATCAGCAGTAGCTGGTACGTGTGTAGAAGCAGTTGCAAGTCACTGTATTTTTCCATTCTTCATGAAATGCACTCAATGATATTAAGGCCAGCGGGGTAAATGAAACTCCCTCCCAAACTGAACTTGATGCCAGATGGCTGGCACAGATCAGGTTGTGATCTGATCCAAAATACCTCCCATTAGAAGTAGGAAAATTTCCAGCTATACTTCAATTTTTATATAAACTGAGCTCGCTGAACCAAGCAGACAGCAAAGAATGATTTTCTGTTTAATGGTCAAGTTAAACAAGAAAATTCAAAATATGAAAATAAGACTTTGGACAAGTCTAGCAGCTATTTCCTTTCCTCCGACAAAGCAGCTCATTGCTTATTAAATGAGAAATTTTACAATTCAGCAGATCTGCTTCCTGCAGTAGGATCAGTGAGTCTTTACAAGGAAAGCCCATTTAACCTACGGTGGGGGGAACATTCATGAAGGTTTTGCATCTTGGACTTAACCATTACTTTCTTTTCCATCTTGCACATAATTTTCTCTTTAAAATATTGATAGAACTTCTACAGCCAGTTCTGCAGCTTGTCACTTGCCCTCCTTCCCTTCCCCTATCTCTTAGCCATAGTATTTTAAGAGCAAAATTCCTGTCTACATCATTTTTGTTTGTGGTACTGATTTGTTGGTGATGCAGTGAACAGAACAAACCTGATTTCAAGTAGCAGACATAGCAAGAGACTGTCAAAAATTATACTTGGCAATTCCTCTAAAGCATCCAGCTTTCTAAAAAGCCAAGCAAGATTTCCAACATATGCAAGAAAACTGTCCGGTAGCTACCATGAGCATCAGTCAGGAACGCAGCCAACGGCCAAGCTAGGGGACAAAGGCACCACCTGAAGTTGTTTTTAGCTGTGACAAGTGGCACAAGGCAAGTGGTAGACCTTCTGAATTGTGTTTGGGAAAACTTGATTCAAGAAAAGAACGTGAAAGAAATTTGTTTCTCTTCCATCCTAGTTGGTGGCACAGCAGTTGAGGCTCAATTTATTTTATGACAGTAACTCACAATCCTGATTCCATGACAGATTAGAGGACTTCAACTCAACTGTATTTTCCTTGAAAAAAAATCTCCAGTGAAATATTGCTCAGAATGAGGAGCACAGCAAATATCTCTGCCTTCTTTCCTACAAATAGTCTACAGTGCTGCTACCTTGTTCATTGCAACTCCCTCCTAGTATTTCACTTTAACATCAGGTAAAGCACAAAGCATAGTTTATTAATTGTTATTTACATCTCTTCTCAAGTTAACTTGGAGAAAGGAAATAATTCTCCACCATGTCAAATTCCTGAAGACAGATTTTAAATAACAGAAGTACATAACCTTATCAAACCCACAACAGTTATGAAAAGTTTTTTTCATACCTAATAATTCTGCAATGTACAATACAGCTTTGCAATTAACACAATATAAGGAAGCCTAAGAAACTCAGGCAAAAAAAAGTGTATATCAAAAAAACAATTAAAACCATTTGCATCAGCCCATTTGACTGCCTTCTTCAACACAAAGTCAAACTCTCTATAATTTGCTGTTAAGTCTGGTAGAAAAATAACTTAGCTCAAGAGATCTGCTGTATTTGCTGTCTTCATTATGGAGACCTTCCACCCAGCATGCAAACACATAGATGTTTACAGAACCAGGGCACTTGTGCCATTAAACATCAATACAATCTGTGTTTATATCATCTCCATACTAATCAGATCGATTGCACCTGATATATTGCCTTGTCACAACACTGTAATGCTAATCGCGCGAATGGGGCTGTAGGGAGATGAAGCTGATATATAGGTATTTAATTCCACACTGTGCAAAAAAAAAAAAAAAAAAAATAGGCAGAGGCACCTCTGCCCCACAGACTAACAGAACTGCCAGGGAATTAGAGACCTCACACAAGCAGAGTCACATCAGCTTTGTCACTGATCATCAAATGTGACTATGATCCAGGGCGGTACAGCCTTCAATGAGAAATGAGGTTAGTTTTGTTGCATTTTTAAGAGGCAATTAAAAGATACTAGTTCTGCATAGCCCAGAAGGACACTGAGTAACAGCCAGTTGAACGGTCAATGCCTATATAACTCTTTCAAAAGACATGCAGAGATAACCTTGCAATTAAAAGTGTCTTTGTAAACAATATTACAATATAGCAATTTTTTTTTTTATAAACAGAACTCTTTCACAGTTCATCATCATCTTCTGTGTTATTCCTGTATCAAGAAATTTAACTTGAAGTAGTCATTATCTTGAGTTCTCTTTCAGCTGTAGAAACAACATTATTTCTGAATTCTATTAATCTCCTTTAGAGCTAGTAAACCAAGATATAAACTGTATTTATCAATGAGGCACACTTTACATATCAGAGCTGTTAAAAGCATTCCTGCTCATTTATAGATCCATTATTGAATGAAACTGTACTTTGTCTTAGCATATGGTGCCAAAACTTAGTTTAGGAGAATTCTTCTTCATTGTTCCAGAATGGACTGATAGAGAGAGCAGGAAATACAAATGTGCAGTTGTGTCTGAACACTCTGAGCTCTATCTTTCACTTTTTCTTCTGTGCTTAGAAATCGTAACTAGCAAAAAAAAAAAAAAAAAAAAAAAAATAGATCATGCTTTTCAAAGATCTAGTGTTTTGTCTTTTTTTTTTTAATGCAATATATTTTTAACATTAAAAAGAAAAATCACTTTAAAAGCATTCTTTGGACTTGAACCTCCAAGCTACTTTGAGATACCAAGAATGAGAAAAGAGGGAGAGTTCTAAGCATCATCTACAATAAAAATGGTCCAAATCTACAAGACATGTGAGAGTTAACAGCCCACCAGTGCACACTGGCATGGAAATAGTTTATTGCATGAGTAGATCATAGAGCTTTCACAGAAGTGACAAGCAGATAGATGGATATTGTTCTTACAGAGCTGCTGTCAGAGCCACCAGGCATGCAGATGAGTCTTGCGCGGAGAGATGTTTTGAGCACGATGACTCGTACTGGTTGCTGTGTGTGGATGCCACACATTTCTGTCCTCCCTTGGCCAAACTGGCATATCCACCACTTGAGCAGAAGAGACAGCAAAGCCTGTCCCGCCACAGGGTAATGCCAGGGGTACAACCCTGTACAACCCATCCTGTGAGAATGTGCATTAGCTCTGTGCGATGGGACATGTGCGCTCCAGTTCTGCCTATAGCACACGGGTCACGAAAAAACACCACAACCCCCAGGAACAACCGCTACGGACACCTGCAGCACACTCGCTGGAAAGGGCAGAAAGAGCTTCCCTGCCAGCACAACTCCAGCAGTGGGAGAAGTCCTGCACACGAGGCGAGCAGGGAACGAGCACCATGAAGGATACGCTCCGATGCCCTGTTGATTTACTGCCAAGTGAGTCTAGCAGTACTTCTGTACAGGCTGCAAAAGCTTCTTTGATTGAAAATAGTAGTAGGAAGAAAAAGAACATTCTAGAATATTGCTTAAAAAAAAAGACACCACCTATCCCTGTATAGACAGAGCCATAAATATTTAATATGTTTACTGTATTGAATACTTGATATCATTCAAAATAAAAGATTAGTATATATTACTGCTGCTCCAAAAGTATTACTGTGTATTTCCAAGCACTGTCCCATCTGAATCACTCTCTCCAAAAAGCCCTCTAAGCAAAAATAAAGGCACCAACACAGACAGTGCTCACTTGAGGAGGGTCCATGTGTGTGGATTCATAAATACTTTTACTGAAGAGCAGGCGAAGACCAGCTGCACACCATCAAATGGTCATGCCATCAAGCAAGCAGGTTCATGTGTTTGGGTGAAAGCAAGGATGCCCAGCTCTGGACTCAAGGTAAACGCCTAGACAAGCATGGTGCAAAAATGCCTGTAGAAGAGAGAGCAAGGGAAATGCAGTACTGCCAAGATAGCTGCTCAGTTCACACTAAGAATTAAAAATAAATATATGTATGCTGAAAATTCTCCTCTTCTGGATTGTATTTTAGCTCTGTGTTTCTGCTTCTTCTCTCCCCATCATTTATTTTTAATCCTGCCCACTGGAGCATAACGTTTGCTGCTCAAGAACTGATCCTTTCTCCTCAGCCAATGCCTCAGGCTACGACGAAGACGGAGCTGCGGCGGCGATGAGGCTCACTGAGCGCAGAGATGGGACGCGACTAGGGACAGCCAGATGCTTCCCTGGAGGCTGGGGAAGACGGGTTGTCTCACGTGGATCTACTCAGTTTTACCCTGCCCAAGTACCAAGCCTTCCACCATCCAAGGCATCTCATTCTGAATCTTACCGCATTTACGCTGCAAAGGCTGGATTAAATCAAATGAGTTCTAAGTCATAAAAGAGGGCCCCACGCTTGCGGCTCTGAGGGAAGCAGCACCCGCTCCCCTGAGAGCGCTGAGTGCTGCTCTAATTACGCTGTCACAGGAGCATCGTGAGCTCCTAACAAACACAGACCTGTTTGCATGCAAATTTTACGAGCAATAAAAAGATAGGAAGAAAAATATGTCAGCAGGATTGTTCCTGTAAGCAAAATGTTTTTCAAATGCTTTCATGGGTTGTCAGCAGCTCTACCTGGGCACGGTTTCTAGGCCAAGACATCGCAAAAGGAGCTTGAGCTTTCAGTTGACGCTCTACTTGGGATACGCGCAGAGCCAAGCACGAGGTACCAACGCTCCATGCACCTTCGTGGCAGGTTTTTTTTTTTTTTTAAATGAAAGCCCCACTTACACGTGGCTGGCCTTATTCCCCTATACACGTTAAATTCAAGGGGGAAGTGTGTTTACAATAAATAAATAAATAAAACGCATGCCCTCAGCCTGGCCTTCATCCATACAGGCCTTGTACTCTGACAACACGCAAGGGTTGTGGGAAACACCAAGGAACACCTTATTTCCCAGTTAGAAGAGGATCAATAAATAAACAATCAGAGCTTTCTGGATACAGAGTGGCTACAGGAAGACAAGGGTGCTTGTGGACACACCACATCTACCAAGACTCCACACATCTCCAAGACTGCCACAGAAAAGACATGATGAAATTCTCCTACAAATAACCCTCCCACCACCTCAAAGAAAGCTTAGACAAGAATGTCATAGTATCAAGGCAGAGGAGATCAAAATAAAACCAAAATTAGTTTTTTTTTCTCCATTTATGAAAATTGGGGGGTCTACAACAAAGCAGCAGTATTAGAGAATTTGGTGCAATGTTAAACCAATGATGATCTTGTTTTAACCCAGTTAATAACAAGTTATCTTAATTTAACCGAAGAACTTTTCAAAAAAAAAATTAAGCTTACAGATCAGTAAGTCAAGCCCATTGAGCCTGCAAGTCTCAAGTCTCAAGGCTGCTCTACAAAATGGCAATAAAGGCGGCATTTACCTACTGCACAGGGGTGCTGTGACAATTAATTAATGTTTGTAAAGTGCGCTGAAGCTGAAAATTACTAGATACCGTGCTAAATATTAATTACTGTGCCTACAGCACGGTGCTGGGTTGTCACAGTGCTCCCATTGTAAACTCCTTCCGCCGAACAAGCTCCGGAGAAGTTGTCAGCCCTCAGCGGTGCTGAGCACCACCCCTACCAGCTGCCTGGCAAACAGGACGGCACGGCCAGGGCCGCGGGGACTTGGAGGGGTCCCGTGCGCTCAGCTCCCGTGCTGGGTTCCCGGCTGCCATCAGGCCGAGCTAGCGCCTCTCACCCGCATCTATTGGAAGCGGCAAGCGGGACGGTCCACCTTGCGGGCTGGCGCCCGGCACGCACGCTGCACGGGGAAGGCTGCCGATTGCAGCTGACAAATTTGAGAGTTCTAATCAAATATAACATCCATCCAATTATGTCTTTCTCACCGAAGGGAATGCTAAAGCCTGCTTGCTCCCAGCCAACCACAGGCATACAGATAATCAATAGCTTGCAATGATATGAGGTCAACTCATTCAGCAAAGATATTTCCAGTATGGTTCAAAGAACCACTTAACCATGCTTGTTAAGTAACTGAACAGCCTATATCACTTCTAGCTCAGTCACTGGGTATTTTCTTTCGAAAGAAGATTATAAAACATTAATTGAATGTGTCAGAAGGCGGCTGTCAGAAGAAGCGTATCAATACAGAGAGACACCGCAGCACATGTCCTTTAAAATAATTGCAGGATGCTGGCTCTGCTCCTAAGTAATTATTACATCAGTTATCCTATTCCCTATAGAGTTATGCAAATGCATTTATTTATTTTAAAAGATAACCTGCCCATGGGAAAGTAATTTGTGCGCAGCTACACATCGGCTGTGAGTTTGAATGATAACACAGACTTCTGTTTGTTTTTAAACATGCATTTTCTATGCCCTCCAACTGTTGTGGAGCAGACTTGAGCAACTACCTGAAGGAGATGGAGATACAGAAGATGGGACTACTTCAATGACCTGTAGTTACATTAAATATTTAACATCTCCTCTAAGTTTCTGGCCCACAAGCAAAGTCAGCCTTCACTTTTACCCCACTGCAAGTGCCCTGTACCAAAGTTATTAGCAACTGTTCAGAATAGAAAAATTCTCAGCTGAAGCTCTGCATAGCAGAAAAGGCAGCCAGCGGATGGGTGAAGGGAGGTAGGAGCCCACACCCTTCCTTTTTACAGGGGAAAGAATTTTCCTCCAGCTGGGATTTTCTGCTACACAGTAGTGAAACACATCCAAGCAGTTACACAGTCATTTTATCTTTCCCTATTAAGGCAAAGAAAACACTGTGCAGCTTAACTAATTAGGGGAAGCACAGAGATGTGTCACTCCCTTGGCAAACCAAATTCCTCCTCAGCATCAGTACCTGCCCAATTCAATGTGCCCTGTGCCTGGCCACAACCAAGGTCCTTCCAGAAGGGAAGGCCAAGAACCACGCAGCACGTTGCAGCCATTGAGCAGGCAACGCTCTGAGCCTCTCGACACCCTAGCGCTCACAATAGCTGAAGAATATGGTAGTCCTATCATGATTGCATCAGTGAAAAAGTACTGCCACCTCCCATGCCCCTGGTACTTGCTAGATATACCATCTTTTTGGCAAGCTGATGACCCATTTTTGGGAGTAACACAGATCATGTTGTGGGGAGAAACCCCATTCCTCATCTCCAGCAACTGTTCTGAGCAATAGATCCAGTGGATCTTCAGTCACTCACCTCACTTCAATGCCCTTAAATTTTTGTGCAACCAAATTGTGAAACCAGGAAATAGATTCTTGCAAATTTAAACAACACGACATAAAAATTAAGTTTTGAGTTTGATAATAGTCATTTTCCATTTTAGGATGTTCCACCAAACATAAGACAACTTTTAGATTCCCACCCATTTCCTCCCTCCCACAGAAAACTGTCACAAAAGACAGAAAGAGTTGCTTCTAATCAACAGGTTGCCAAGTCTCAAAACATTTGCACATATCCCACAATAATTGATGTTATCTTCAAACTGCAGCCGTAGAACATAACAGAAGATGAGATTTCAGCTTTGATCTGAAGGAAACTTTTTTCCTCCCCAATTCTGGAGGAAAACTTACAATCATGAGTTGCACCTTATTAAATTACCAAAACACAAGGCTAATAATAATAATAGTAATAATAATAATAATAAATACCATTATTCTTTTCTTTTTTTTTTTTAAACCTCATTTAAAGGCAACTCAGACTTTGGACTGAGGTAGGGATTCATCACTGAAACCCCAAAACTCCACCCCAAAATTTTTGAAGATGGAAGGTACATGAGGGAACAGATATATATGTACACACATATATGCACACCCTGGAATGACTAGCAGATTTGCTCGTCGCAAAGAAAATACAGCACAAATAATCAGCAGTGACAATGAAGCTTCACAGTAGGAGTATACAAAATAAAAGCCAAGTATTAATGAAGTATCATTAACTCCTCCTTTGTGCATCTTCCCAGCTCTAGACAACACGTTATCACTGCATCTAATCTAGGAGTACTCATGCAGCTCTAAGTCACTTTGCCAATTATTTTTAATCTTTTCTCTATTTTCTCTTCCATAATGGAAACAAATGGCTAGTGAACAAATCCTAGTTTTCTTTTCAAGCCTTAATTCCAAGGAAAGAGGATCAAATGCCTTGTTAAAATGATGCATTGTATTTCCTTCACCAATACATACTAAAGGACCTGCTACCCACTTGCAGAAGCAATCTCTGCACACCCCAAGTCTATAACAACATCTCCTAATCTTTCTATCATTTCAGCAGCGGTCAGACGTGCACTTGTAGAGCCCTTGGAAACTCTCCTGCATCACAACCAACTTCACCGCAGCACAAGTGAAGGAACTTTCAAATACAGAAATTTCAGGGTACATGGACAGAATTTGCAGAAGTGTACATCAAGTTGTACACTCATTCTTCCTCAGTCACGCTCCAGTCATTACTAGGAAGAAACACAGTTTTACAACATCTTATACCTTTGCATTTTGCAGCCAATCCACCCACTGACCAGACAGCAATACTGCAATGACCTAATACAGTAATTTAGTCTAGAAGTACACCAAACATCTTTACAATAGCTTTTAATCATTTTATATTCCCTTCAGGTTCACTGTTGTAGCTACTTAAACAAAACCTTAAAAGTAGACTATGTAATTTGTATAGATGAAAGCTTCTACAGTTCCACTGCAGAAGGAAAAGAGTGTAATAAATACTACGTGCATTTTGACACAAACCATTCACTGGCTACTGAATATTACAAACACCTTGCTCCCTAACTAGAAAGTATTATTTTGATGAGGATATAAAACAGCATCACAGAACGCTGGCTCCTATTCAGCATCATGTTTCAAGAACTCTTATGCAACTCGAAGCACCACCTGCTCAAACAATATTTCATGCCTGTAAAATGTGAACAGCATTTTGCTACAATGCAGTATTGAAAGAATAAATTAATTAGACAAGGTGCTCAGAAGAACCATTCAAAAAATTAAGAGTTACAGAACAGGAATAGCTGATCCAGAACAACAACTTTTATCTTCTTGAGCAAGCAGTAACGTCAGTCTAATACTCCAGACAAGAAGGATGCCAGTGTTGCTGCTCCTGCCAGGAGACGTACCGAGGACTGGAGGCTGAGCTACTGCACTCCAGATGGTTCCTTCCAGCACTCGGGAACATCAGCATGGAAGAGATGAAACTTTGGGTTACTATTCCTTGCGGTCATGCCTGCTTTCTTCAGATAGAAATTCAGCCTCTAGGCCTGTCAAGATAGCATCTTTTGCAATATTCAAGCCACATAAGTAAGTCTGGAGTGCACAAAGTATTTCCCTACCTTTGCAAAGGACATGCAGTCCACGTGTCTGCCCTCCAGCTCCAAGGCAAGATAACAGCTAGAGAGAAGAAAAATCTAGAACAAGGAGAAATAAGCTCTCAAAGTATTCTTCAGTATTAACTAAAATATTTAATTGATTTCAATAGTGTTTGAAAACTTCACTAATTGTGGCGCTCAGCATCATGATTATCTGCATACGTGAACAGCGTAAGGACCAAAGAATTTCAGCTGGAGTATCCAATGCAGTAATTTATTGCAATTAACTACTTCAAAGGTGACCTTTAATAAACTATCTCAGAAATACACGGGAACCTTATTTAAGCAACAAGTAAAACATCTAGTATTGCACATTATTTTCTGTATTTCATGCTTTGGTGGTGCAAGGCTACAGCACAGTTAGGACAATAAGGGGAAGAATGGAGAGAAGGTACACGTAAGCCAGCACACCCAGCTCTAGGGACAACTATACCCTGTCATCACACCTCTTTACTTATGCAGCATATAGGTAATGACCTAGGCTACACGGTCTGCCATTAGGAGCTCTTTACCAGATCCTCCAAATTGTCTGTTTACAGTCTGCTCCAACTTCGCCGGCACAGTCTTATGTGCAGTGCCTTCACAGCAACTCTGCCTTCAGCTTTAATAATGCCTCATTCCTCAAAGAGGCAAATATGAAATAAAAAGGTGTGCGCTTCATGCACGGTGTCCATGGGCTACGGCACACTTCTTACCAGCAGTTGGTTAAACGGCGTCTCTTCATTTAGGGAGTATTCCTGGGCTGTAACAAGCTCGTACTTAGCAGAACTCCAACAAAGCCAGCCCATCGTGAAAGACAAACACGTAAACTTGGAAGAAGAATCCCTAGTGCTGTATCTATTTACAGGAGATCTTATAGCTCCATCTAGCTCTGCCTGAGGGAACTCACTGGGACATCTAAGAAACCACAACGCAGAGAGCCAAAGCCTGAGACATCACATCCCTAATGAGGAGGAAGGATGCTGGTTGTATATATACCACCACACAGCAGACAGCCACGATTCGCCCCTTCTGCAGGCAGAACTTTCATACGTGCTCTTCTCTTCATCATCACCCTCCTCTCTTCTGCAGTGCCTTAGAGGAACGAGCTCCCTCAACAGATGGAAAAGGAGCTTCCTGCCTTTTCATCCTCAGCTCTCCTCATTGCCACAGGGTTTCACATGCATTATTGGTATCTGTTATCTCCAGAAATAAAAGATTAAGACTTTCTAAGGAATAACTGACACAGAGACAAGGAGGCACCTTACTAACAGGCTAAGCCTCACATGAGCCATGTTTCAACAAAGCTGCGGTCTGGAACAGCATAGAGAGATGTCAACAAGCCCTAGAGCATGGTCGGATGACGGGCGCGTATACAATCCCAGAGCATACTGCATCCCTGCCCAATGCTCGATAACACGGGCATGTGCCGTGTCTCACCCTGGACAGAGCAGCAGCAACGTGAAGTCATTAGCCCCCTTGTAAAACAGGATCAACTCTCTTGTGTCTCAACTACTTCTCAACGTCAGTGCTGTATCAGAGGAAAGGCCCCTTGAATTTTCTGGAGTGAAAAACCTGGCTAAAGCTTGAACACGTCAAGAGAGAGTATTTATGGAATGTTAACATTTTCCCTCAATTTACATTGAAGCTTATTTAGAGTATAAATTTAACTGTTGAAGTTTACCTATTAAAGAGTCTTCAACAAGTCACTGCACGGTATACTCACATCAGTCTCACTATCAGAAAAATCAAATCCAGAAATCTGATTTTTTTTTAAATCACGATCAAATACTAAGGGAGATTGACTCAATAGGAAAAGGAGAACTCTACGACACATAGCACGTAACTGGACTTTACCAACTATACAGTAAACAGAACAACAACAAAAACACAAAGGTTTATAGCCTCTGAAGCTCTTTTAAGCATAATCCTTTCTTAGGAAGGACAGGCTTTCTATTTTTGCTCAAGGCTTCACAAGGTCTCACACTTCGCCACACTGCTATTAAGTCTTAACAAAAGAATTAGAAACAGAACCATTAGAAAGCAGAAACTAACATCTTCATGACAGTGTGATTATTTACAGATTAGCAAAGTGAGTTCCTATAGCATCTCTTTAGGATTCTCCAGCAACAATGAGTTACAATATTCTCCTGGGTCTTCCTTGTACAATAGATGACTGAATGATCATAAAGGAGCATCAGACCGGAATATCTTTTGGGTTAACCATTTTATAGCTAGAAAGTCTAGAAAAAAAAAAGTCTCCAGCAGTAGCGTGAATTTATTAGATATCCCCACACTACAGCATGTCCTCTTACATTTGGAATAACGAGCTATTCTGCTACAATCTCGCTATTGTTGTTTGTGGAAAGCTTTTAAATGCCAATTAAACATGCATCTGACCACTGTATTAGAATGGCAGATGAAGTATTAAGAACACATTTAAAATTAGAAATCTGTAAGTCAAAAACTTAAGTGCTTCAAGTACAATTAGAAGTTGCCTATTTCTGAAGCTCCTGAGAGGGCAAGATTAAAAGCAGTTGCCCAGCGCTCCCAGAAATACTCAAGGCTGACACAGAACTTTGCTTGCCCTGTCAAACCCATTGCTCAGAGCGATGACTAACAGTCTCCCACCATAACCGAGCCTGCTAATCATCTCCTTGCAACCAGCGCCACTAGGCTTCAGTGCAGAAGCACTTGCTCTCCACAGAGCTGAAACCCTTTTCACTCAGCTACCACCTTGCTGCAGCTTTGCAGCTAGCCTCTGAGGCTCATTTGGAGGTATTTTGGAGAAAATTGCAGAAGAACCAGAACTCTGGTGAAGTAGGGTCACACTAAGAAAGTTCTCTTCTGACTGGTAGGATGCCTGCTGCAATATAATAGGAAAAGTTGCTGAATTATACACGTTTTAAAAAATACACCAAGAACACCAAACGACATCAGAAGAAAACTTCCAGGATTCTGCAGGAGGGGAATCCTCTACGTTCTTCATACCTTATGTTAGGGCATCAGAAAAGAAACTTGAATGTGGTAGTGCTGTAAAGCTCAGAGCAGGTGCCCCGATGAGAAGCCTTCCACGTCAAGGAGCAGTGCTTTTATCAACGTAGGCTGGCTCAAATACGCTGAAATATTTGGAGTTCCCAGCAGGACCATGTAAGTGCCGAGACTCGAGTACATCACAGCCTCATTTTTCAGAGGTTCTCGATGTAATGGAGTGCCTCTTACTGCCACCCTGCACTCCCTACCTCCAAGTAAAACTGTAGAGCACTGAAAAGTTAACTGAAAAGTTTGCTGTATACTCAAAACTGTAAAGCAGGCTTCTGTGGTCTGTCACATAAGTGGGAAACTTGAGCAACTTGACCTCACTCTGCTCTTGATACCCTGCTGGAACAGAGCAGAAAATTAAGAAAAATAATCTGCTATTCCAAAGAAATTCCAATCTCTGACCACGCAGCCCAGAGCCAAGACCAGAAAATCATCACCATAAGATCTTTATAGCCTCATAAATATCTTACACTCCCTAGTCTCCTCTGGAGTCAGTATTCTGAATCCTAAAGACTACTTTTATTTGCAAAAAAATGTGTTTCCCCACAGTACTTGCAGGGCACAGTCAGTCTTAGGTTCTTGCTCTCTATTTAAATTTTATGGTTGTAGCTGGACTCTACCCACTCCGACTATCCCCTCCCACCCCCCACAACAGACTTAAATTATTTTTTCCTCCTTAGTAGTCCTCAGTGGTAGACAGTAGCTAATGAGGTTCGCAAGCAAAGTGAATATCTACTAGCTTCACTTCCCTTCATCATCTTATTGCCTTTTTTATTGCATTTCAGAGCATTCTAGGTAACATGCTGGATCTGAGCATCCTCCCAGGGAAGCTGTTCTTCCGTTCTCAAAGTCATTCCCTGTTCCCCTTGCTGGGCTCCAAGACGCCTCGCAGTTAAGTGGAGGAAATCAGCACGTTCCATTTCTCCCTTTCACTTCAAAGCTTCTCTTACCTCACTGAACAGGAGACCGTTCGATAATACAGAAGAGCTCCCCCATGGTTGTGTTGCTTGTTTCATTTAAAGCTTTTTCACAAAATCTTCTTATATTGAATTTAGTACAAGAGTGTCTCTTCTGCCAAAGGGAGCCCTACTACAATCTGTGTTTGAAAAAAGCCACCTTACAACTTGCTCTTTTCTTTGTAGTCTGGTAGAATTAGACTGCATTATTTGAAAAATAGTATATAGGCTCAAGGTAACAGGAATTACACACTTCTAAACATCTTGTTGCAGATTTAGTTAAATAAACTTTGCTGATTAAAACTCACTTAATGCAAACCAATACAGGTTTCCTTTTAGTCTTTCATATTTCATTCCTGAAAAATACAAGAAACTACCTTAAGGTATCACGCGCTGTTATCTTGCAGAGACACAGAAGTCATTCCGCACTTCACCCTCTCATTCTCCTGGGACTCCAAAAACACATCTACACACTAGAGCGTCAGCCTTCTTCGCTTGCAAGAAAACCGCAGCCGTCTTAGCTAAGTTGCTGCTTGTCACAATACAAAGCTGAAGGTACTAGAAAAACACTTGAATGCTTTGAGGACTCTGTTCCTGCTTAGCATTAGAAATGTTAAATATCATACACACGAGTTAAAAGGTCTGTTTGTTTCATGTCACATCAGATGTTTTCCTATAGCATTTTCTTCTAGTGTTAAGGACAAAAAAAAAAGAACACACACCTCTTGCAGCAATATAGAAAGTGGGTGGGGATCTCTTGTACAGCAAAGCGTCTAAGGAGACCCAGCAAAAAAGCAACGCAGAGACATAAGTGGAGGCACATAAAGCAATCATTTGTGCTTCTTTAATCCCAAGGAAAGTTCCTGGGGACACAGAGCAGCTACTCAGAGCAGTCCCGTCTTTGCTAACACCTTCTCACACGTGTTTACAGTGCATAGAGCAAAACAGGCACAGAAAGAAAATCATGTAGAAAATGTGCTTGGGCAGAAGAGTCACAACGGGCTAGCTGTTCAAAAAGAATCACATATAAATATTCCACAAAGTTCCGTCCTTCCCACTTTGACCAGAATTAGGAAAATTATCATTTATTATTGTCAAGTATCATTTACATTCAAAATCTAAAAATCACTTTCCTCTCCTTCTTTCAATTTCTGTTTCCATTTTCATGCCTATTTGAGATCCCAATGCATTTCCTCTTGTGCAGGAACACAAGTTACTTGTTTACATAAGAGTCTGTCACCTTCATCAACACACCACCTGCCAAGCCCTGCCCAACAGCGTGCAGCACCTTGCTCCCAAGCCCCCTTCCCTCCCGGCTCCACGATACCCAGCTCGGGGCGTCCTGCCCAGCTCCTCTCCAGCCACGCGCTCGCTCTGCAAACCTCCAACAGACACGGGCAGAGCACTGCCCGGATCAAGCACTCACGTGAAACATCCGATTCCAAAAAGAAATATAAACCGCCTCCACACAGCAAGCATTTAAGAGGATGGCCATGAAACATACCCATATTTTTTTAAATGCTATAGAACTCTAAATGAATTTAGAGTTTAGACAGCTTTATTTTAATTTTCATACATGCACATGCTTTTGCCTAAAACTACTGCACACTACGGTTGAGGTTTGATGTATATGTTAGCAAAACAAGCAACTTGAATAATTAAGTGGCCACTAACAACAATAAAACTTGATTCAGGCTGGGTTGCGTTAGTCTTCACATTTATCTGCTTCAAACTCCTGATTTTCAAGAATGAACTAGGCCTGCACTAGAGGCTTATAACGAGGCTCAGCTTGAGAAGTCCTATTACCACCTTTCTTAAGGTTACCAGGAAATTCCTCTGAGCCAGTTTTTGCCTTTGCTGTGGATGCTGCTGCTGCAGGGTAGTTTGTTCTTGCTCCCTTAAGGCAACGAATGTATCTGTCTCATGTCTGTGCCAGCAGCCAGTCTCTGGGGTGAGGGAGGGAAATAAAATATCACAGTCTGAGATGCTCATCAGGAGTCACAGCATAAGCTAATGGTAAAATCTGAGAGCCTGCCACATTCACTTTCCATATACCTCAAATAAATTAAGTTTTAACTGACTGTCAAGCATCCTGTTCATTTGTGAGAAATAACAGTTTTATCTATCTAAATTCCAGATACTCAAGAGCGTAACTGAAAGCCTTAGAAAGGGTGGTAATCTGTCATAAGAGATCCATGATAACTGTGACTCCACAGTTAATGCACTGACTTATTTCCCAAGTCTGAAAGGGTAGGAACAGAACCACATTTATCTTCCTTATGCATATAACCTTAGGCATTTCATACCTTACATCCTACAAATCTTCTATATGACATCTGTGAAATCTCAAAGTTTCATCAATCAAGTTGCTACAGATAACTGCAAAAGAAGCCTAGAACTAATGCACAATGTCCCATTAAATCACACTAAAGCAGTACTTTGCTCTTAACTGGTCAGGTCACTGCATGAACCTCAGAGTTACCAAAAAAACTTATCCCCAAAAATATTTCCTTACTGTTGTGAGCAAAGTTCAGAGGCCCCAAAACAGCACATGAGAAGCCTGCCTGGAAGAGAAGGCGACTGCACACAGCTTAGCACCTCCGTGGACAACCCAACAGCTATTTTAAGAGGTTCAGTTGAGTGATGCCACATGAGTAATTGCTTTGCCTTTTCTGCTGTCTAGAGAGGAAGTCTGTTTAAGTAGAGGGTATTGATGCATTGTAAAGGAGGAAAAAAAAAAAAATGAGTATGCACCATCAAAAACAAGCCAAAAACACCTTACTGCTACAAACTGACATTTTGCAAAGTCTGCTGAACACCTCCCTGTATCTAAAGTGATGGAAGATTGGTTTTGGTTACATACTTAATATGACAAATAAAAAATAGTGTCACTTATGAGCTCCCATGGCATGACTAAGATCCTCTCAGCAGATCTCGAGAGCACCATTTTGGTTTCAGAAGTAATAGATGTGCTGCAAACCAACATCTTGTTTGGAAGAAGGCCTTACCTTGCATAGATGTAGCACAATGTAAAACAGAGCACTAGTCTAGCTAGCAAATAACCATGTTTTCCATAGAATAACACTTTCCAAGGCAAAACACACACAAAAAAGGCCAATGTGCAACATTTCCCAAGCCAACTTGCCTCAGAGAATCACATTAGATCACATGTAGTAAACACCACCTGGTTAAAACCATGACCTCTCCACTTGCCTCACCCTTCAGGTCTCAACCCAAGCTCCAATTCTTGGACTTGACACGTGTCTATGACTAGGTGTGTCTACAAGAAAGCAAAGGCCAAAGCTGCAACTTGCAGTTTTCTAAAGCAGTGATGTAACATGCTGGAATACCAGGCTAAGGCATCATTGTCAACATTGAAAAGCACTGACAGAAAAAACCACTGGCTTAGTAACTTCCTACTAATACTCCTTGAAAAATCTACTGAATTGAAGTCTTACTAAACAAGAGACTGCTGATGCAATCTCAGGAGAAGAAAAAAGCACAGCTGCAGATAAGGGAAGGCTTCCCATGCCTTTAACAATATATTTGAACTTTTTTCAAAATGTGAAACTCATCATCTCATGCTTACTCAAAATGTCATGAATTCCAGTTTCTAGAGTAACATTTGGGAGACTCATTAGGTTCACTTAACTTCTTCTAGGATGTTCACACTGCAATTAAGCTATATGCACAACTTAAATAAGTTAGCATTTAAAAATGGAATAATTAGAACTTTTATACAATTAAGAATTAAGGCCCTCTAGGGCACTGTATGTCTGCAAAATTACTACTTGTCCCTGTTACATTAAGGCACAAGCCAAAGGCAGATTGACTTAGCCTCCTGGGAAATGTAACAATACCCAGAAACTCTTAGATTTAAGCTGACTGCCATTCATTAATTTCTTATTCTTGAAAAGTACTTTAGCTTCACCTTTCTCTGTTCTACTCTTACCATCCTTTGATGGCATGCAAAGTTCTCCAGTATTTGGTTTAAAAGAGAGCAAACAAAAAAGACACCATAACATGGCTGAGAATGATCCAAGAATTTGTCAGGTCCAAGTGTTTTCCTATTAGAAGTGACTGTTCATGTCACCTCACTGCAGAAGCTGCTATGCTCAGTCTGTACACTAGCAACTACTGCTCTTTTTCTTTAACCATTGCAGTCATAAAAACTAATGACCCATTTTTTGTGCAACTTGATGTGGTGTTTATACTCACAATTGTTCAAACTGTAGGTACTGTGATATGGATTAAAAACTAACAGCACTGGCCAAAAGAGATCCTGCTGGGAGTTCCTAAAACACCAGTTTACCTAAATTCACAGGCGTGCACAGCTTCAAGACTTGCAGTTTTGAATGCTGTGTTTTCAGTCATTGTTACTAGCTTATTATTTTCATAACCAGCATGTTTTATCTGCAGTTAAGAGAATAAGGAAGATTCACTGAGTTGTGTTTCTGTCAGACTGTCAAAAAGAATGTCAAACGTAATGGGAGACAGAAAGCATAATGGAAACACTTACATAGGAGCAACTGAACTAAAATTTCCAATTCATTTCACCGATAAATCCTTTTATTCAAAGTCAGTCTCATCAAGAATTGTTTCAAAACTGAACTTGGTACTACATATTAAGATTGCAGGTTCTATTCCAACTTTTCAAAGCAGCACAATTAAAAATTGAAGTAAGTGCAATAGTTTCTCCATTTTTAGTGATTGCACAGTAGAAACAACATGACCCAAAATCATGAAAGTCATCCCTACCCCACTGGTAATAGTTTCTGACTTGCAAGTGTAGCTTTGTGTTGGAAGATCAGCAGAAGTTGTGTGTAAAGCTATTTATCAACATATTTGAAAGGTACTGGTATTCTCTTACCTTCAAGGCACCAGAGCCTCGTGTTTTATTCATCTAATAATAAAACCAACAATAAAAAAAAAAATCTAATAAGTTCTTTTAAGTTCTATCTTAAAATCCAGTTCACATTGAAATGCATTTCCAAACTTGCCTTAAGCAGATACAAGTTACAGAGAGAAGACTCTTTAGAAGATGCAGAGTAACTGTAGAAAACTAAAAACATAACTCTGTGAAGATAAAAACCACCAAGAGCTCGCCTGACCCTTCCCAAGCAACTTGCCTCCCTCCATGCAGTAGTTGAGGCTTTCAACACAGGCTGCAAAGGGCCAGCTCGCAAAATGAAGCGCTCTCGGGCCAAGAAAGCAGCACTTACTGTACATGCTCCCAAGGGATCCCATCACGCCAGCTGTCCCTGAGCCAGTCTTCTGTCTAGCTTCACGCAGAAATAGCAACGGGGAAGAAATAACCTCACACCACTGTTGTGAGCCCCAACGCGAGCGCAAAATCCTCTCTGAGAGTACTGCTTCTGTTTTACCAACTATATGATTAATGAACTGACAGTATTAAAGAACTCTCTCGAGACCTAGGAGTGTAAGAGCCCTTCTCAAAGTTTTAAGCAGCTTCATTAATTTTTATTTAATTTAAAAAAAAAAAAATGTACAATTTAAGCAAAATGGCCCCTTTTAGATTCGCACGACAAATTAATTTGGTTTTATTTGTTTTAAGCATTATCTTGACCTCACTTAAAAAAAAATATATATATAAGGTCTGTTGATAAAGGCTTTAAGCACTTAAATGTACTTTTTCATAGCTTCTCAACTTCACTCCAGTTTGAGGTCCTCAATGCAGTGTAACATTAAAGCACAAAGGAGTCTGTACACACATGAATCCCAAGGTCACAATGTTGTGGCATTCTACACATATTTTTAATATTCAAAATAAGGATTTATTAGTGCAGTGAACAAGCTCTCCCATTGATCAAAAGAACAGCAAAGAGCCCTGGACTTGCAGTCTTCACTTGATCTGGGGTTTGTTGCCTGGATCGCTTTCTTGTTTTAAATCTCCATCCATCAGCAGTCTATCATACAATTAAAAACAACTTGCTGCACAAGCTGTCAATAAACAGCACTCTTTCTCATGCTTTATAAATTACCTTGCCCATTTAAGAAAACCATTACTTGTTTTCTCCAAGGTTAAAAAAAAAGCAAAAGAACTACTGGACCTACTTTTAATTCCACACAGCATGTGTATCTGAGACAACCCTTTGGTCCTCATCTTTCTCCGCTGACACTGTCAACGCATTTAAAAATTAAGCAGCCACCCGAGGGGTCGATAACTCCTGTTTGAAACCCTAGAGACCAGCTAAATTTCAAAGACCACGAGGAAAAATAAGTGGTGTGTTATTTACATTTCTGAATTATGCACGGAATCTCTTGACAGCTATTATAACATACTGTAAAACTTTCTAAGCAATGATTTGCAAATATTTCCTGTCTTCACAGCGAGTTATTCCAATACCAAGTTTCCAATGAGATTAGCATGGCCTCTGGAAATGCAGTGTCTTCACTTTTATTATTTTGCTTACTCTAACTCCATATATCCCACTACGCCTTATGCATTATTCCTATCAATTTCAGGATACTAGGAATTTAATTTCTAAAATTACACTATTTTATTTTTAATAGCACTCCACAAAAACCAAGGGGATTTAAGTGCAAAGAATCTTTATACTTCTCCAAGAGGATGAAGTGACGGATACAGTCAACCCAAGTCTGGCAGCTTTTTAGAAGCGTCAATCTCAAGCAAAGTGCTCTGGGGCTTAAACCCAAGAACTCCAGGCAGCCAGACAGCACAGAGTCAGTGTGTTACAGCAACCAGTAGCCTTGGCCAAACACATCTGCTCACAGCTGCTGGTTAGCGAGCAACTCACCTAGGGACAAGTGGGGTTTCACAGAACCTGTTCAGAAATCGCTCTTTTATAGAAATTTTACTTCCCAATTGATCTTCAACTAGAAAAAGAGCACTGAGGGAGAGAAAAGTCACTTCACCTGCTAATTATATGAACACACACAGAAGGGAGGGATGCAGGAGTAGGTGTCTATTGCTAAATCCAGCCATGATTCCGCAGCTGAGTGCAGCACACACGACCCGCAGGCTGCGGTCACTGGTCCACAGGGGCAGCACGCGGCTGCCTCATCGACTCCGCTTCAACCGCTCCACCTCCCCACGTGGGAATTAAGATGCCACCGGGTTTTAACATCACCCCTACTGAAAACATCCTATACTGAGATGTCTCCAAATAGAAATAGAGATGGAAGACTAATGAGTAAAAACTAAGAGAGGAAATACCTTCCCCCACCATCCTCTGGCTCACAACCCTTATGCCCCCGACACACATACACTCTTCTGGGCCAAAGCTGAAAATCTGAAGAAGTTTTGCAGTTGCTAACAAACATGGAAAGTCCCTTAATCTTATTCAAGCGCTAATTCCCATTTAGATTTGAACTCCTGACCCTTTTACACCCTCGTGGGCTCCAGCGCATCCCTGCTGTGGCCAGGACAGAGGGGAAGATGCAGCGGTCAGGGCGCCCAGCCAGGCAGCCCCGCGTGCTGCCACCCTGTCTAACCCACAGTGGGCACGGGCTGGACCACAAGCCTTCACTCTTCACTGCAGCACTTAGCTCAGGTGATTCATATTCACAGTGACGCCTCACCTGGGCAAGCAGGAGAAGGCAAAAATATCATTGTTGAAGCTTGAGGCTACTTAGTGGTTTAAGAGTGAAATTTAAAGCGCTTCACAGCACTATCATGTTTACCAGTGTATCAAGAAGCCATCTCTGTTCTCGCTCTGTGAGAAAACTCACCCAAGGAATGTACATGGGAGAGGATTTTTAGGGATTTTACAGCTTTCTCAGGTAACGCCTAACAAAAGGCACAGCTATTATAGAGTTTTTCCTTATCCAGTCTTTCAGTCTTTGTCATCTAAGCAATATCATCTGAGATAACATAAGAGAGCATGCATGCACATTCCTGGCAATTAAAAATAAAGGATATTTTAAAGCCACACAGTTGTATATACAATATTCCACAAAAAATCTTTAATAAATATCTGTAGTGGGCAAGAAAGAGGGGAAAGGGGAGAAAAGAAAAAAAAAGATACTCTGCATTGTAATTATAAATTTGTCAGAGGCAAAACAAGTTTAGCAATGCTGAGTATACAGACACTGTCCTCCCAGGGAGGGGTGGCAGGGAGGGCGCTCAAAACACTGAGTTAAGACTTCATGATCAGGACACTGGAATTGGAAAAAGTACAGACTGGTGAGATTGCTCAAGAATTTCTTGTCAATATTGTTTTAATGGCTTTTAGAGTTTGATAATGGGAAAATACAGTAATTACTGCCTAATAAGCAAGAAAAAAAAAAAAATCAGTAATGGAAAGGACTCTTAGGTGTACCTGCAAGCTTTACAAGCTACTGCTTTGCCAGACACTGCTGGTATAAATAGACGGCTCCCCGGCTAAACCACCGCCACCTGCATGACACCAGCAGAGAGGATCTCCAGAGCCGAGCTCCCAAGAAGAGCAGGTGTGGCAGCCAAGGCAGAAAAGCAGCACTAAATGTTCAAGTCTAACAACAAGGTGCAAGATTTTTTCCCATTCCAAGTTTGAAGCAAACTGTCTTCTTTCGAACCTGCCCTTGCAAGCTCTTTGGGCAGCCGAGCTCTGCGTGCCCAGGGATGCACAAGGTGCAATGTCCCCACTGTGCAGCCACACGGCCGCAGTGACAGGCGACTGCGCTCGCAACAAGCCACGCACGTGTTGAGGAGGTGTCGGGAAGAAGTTCAGCAGCACTCCCCACAGCCAAAAATTAACATGCAACAGCTTGTCACATCCTGGCAGACACACACAGACATAATCTGATTTCACTCCAGTTACTGGAAAAAGGCAAACAAGCTGCAGTTATACCAAATGATTGCAATGGCAATTCTAACTGCATATAAAATATACTATTTTAATAGGAAAAAGGAAATAAACTGAAAATTCTCTTTTGTACAAACAAACAAAAAAACTCAAATTCCAAAGCAAACATGTTGGGCATCAGAGAGAACAAAATAGGCTTACACGCTTTAAGAGATTAAGTATCTCTTTAAAAAATTTATATTTTATTTTCCAAGACATTCTATTAACCAGAAACATCGCCGGGTATCTAACATACTTCAATTTCTACAGCTACTTCCTCTTCTAAAACTTGGAAACAAGGTTTCTATGGATTTCCTTTCTTTTAATGGTGGTCACAGAACAAGAGAAGCTGCTGCGGAAGAAGCAAGGGCAGCTGGAAAGGGAGACCTCTCCATACAGACACGGGAGAAAAATGTGTCTGATCACCCACAAAAGATGGGATTTTCAAGGGACTGACACAGACCAGCTGCTCCCTGGAGAACAGCAGGCTCCCTTCATACACACAAGCCAAGATATCTCCAAGATCCATCTTCAGAGCTCTTTGTGTTTCCACACCTAATCCAGTGGAGCGAGAAGCCAAAGTACATACACTGATGTGTAGATTTTGGCAGACTCTTTTTAGATTCTGTAAAGGCAAATTAAAACCTAATTGCACAGAAACAAATCCCTGGAGAAAGCTTTCAGCCTGCACTTGCACTCTTCCAGCATGCTAGATTTCTCATTTAAGATAAGATCCGAGAAGATTACAGTTAAATTAAAGCTAAACATACAAAATTATTTGTGAATATTATAAGATCTCAAGTAATGTTTAAAAGAGCACCCTAGGTACACTGGAGAAAAGTATATATGTATGTGTGTATATATATATATATGTCTATTTAGAGAGCATGGCAAAGATATGAGGATTATGCTTTGAAAATCAAACACACCGTTTGTCAAACCAACAGCCTAAGGGACCTTGTGGGAAACTTTTGATACATATAAGAGGTTATAAAATTGAAGTCAACAAACAAAATAAGCCTAAACACAGCAAATAAATGTTTCCTTCCACCCTTTGTAACAACTTGTTTTAAGATAATATCTATATGTGTTTAGGAGCTTGACTATGTTCCTCCTGAATGATTATCTGCATTATTAACTGCAACTCTGGTTTCTTTTCATTTTCCACTCCTCCCTCAATATTTAACTTACTAACACAGCTCTCAAAAGGATAGAGAGACTTGTAAGAAATCAAAGAGGTTAACCGCACTCATATTAGGGTCTAATAACAGTTTATTGGTAAAATGACATTTTAGAATTAAATACCTTTAATTAAAATCTATAAGCATAAAGAAAAATCTTGCTAAAAAAAGTAGAAGTGAATCCTCTGAATTAATGAAGTTTAGGTGAAATGCATAAATTTTAAGTCTTGCTAGTAAGAGTTTTCAGCCGAACTAGATTTTCTAAAGATAAATACTGAAATAAAGAAAAAAAAAAAAAAAGAATAGAGGAAAGCTTAAAAATGCTTCACCTGAAAATACAGGTTTACAAAGTGTAATCACAACCTGTTCTTAAGTACTCCATAGATCCTACCCTCCTTTTCTTCCCCCTTTCCTCTCACTATTGCAAATATCTGTAGAATTGGCCAGCAAAAAAAAATGTGCCACTAATGAGGCCAAGTCCAGTCACTTTTTAAATTAGAAAACAAACTCAGAAACTCTGATCAAAACCTTCCGGAGGCCTTGACAACGCCGTGCTTGGCAACTACCTTAATGACTGCGTACCGACTTGGCAGTTATTTTCAAGCCAATACTTACACTCTATATCTGCAACTGATCCATAATCAAAAGCTCCCAAATAAGAGTCACAAACACCCAAGTTGATTTTGAACAAGTCTGCCATATACTACACACAGTCACTTTGCTCAGTGCTATTCCTTTGTCCTTAGGGGTACGCCCACTCACCCATGACAAAGTAATCTATTATTATGAAAAAGATTCGAATACAGGCAATTAGTCAGGAAATTTTACAGAAACTTTAGTCAGCTTTCTGAGCTGTCTTTCCTCCTCTCCCAATATGTCAATTTGACACACAAAATTATGAAACTGAATTTTAAAATACTACTAAACGAATTTCATTTGTACATAACAAATCTTCCTTACCTGCATAAGGGAGAATATTTACTAAGTTTCCTACACTTAATATTCTCATTCCATCTACACACACAAGTCTGAAAAAAAAATTGCGAGACATCAGTAATGTTAGATTGTTTATACCTGTTCTAGGCACACGAGCATCCTGACAGTGAGCAAGGATCTTTGCTTCATTTGCATGCATGAGCATGCTACAGATTTACCTTGCTTTAAGAACAAAACATGTTTTTGGTTTCCAATGCTTCGGATAGTTACTAGTAAAAGTTAATGACCCACATAAACATATGAAAAAATGAAAGGTTTAAGAACTGACAATTTCACTCCAACCAACCGAATGGGAAATGCATCCCCGTAAGTGTCAAAAGCATCTGCACGTTTTCAAGGTTGCATCTGAAAGGTGTTATCTTTTCCATTATCCTAGAAGCTTTCTCCATTCAAATAACAGATGTCAGCCTTCTCAGAACTGTATCAGTGCCTTTTCACCTCTAAGGTTTTACTGATTGAGATTAAATGCATTTATTCTCATATCTGAACATCCGCACTACACTCTAATCAAGCAAACCGAATTTCACGGTCTCCAATCTCATTCCAATAAAACCCCACCACACATCTGCACTTCATACAACATTATTTGAGGACAGAGTTTGACAAGAAGTAAAACTGTATTAGAAGGAATATCAGAACCATAAGAAACAGCTGCACACAAGTTACACATGTGTTTTTATCTATCAGCATCATCAAATTCTTACAGCTATACAAACACACCAGTGAACCATTTTGCTTAGAAAAGATCTAGCTAGGTAAATTATAAAACACAGAAGTTGAAACAAAAACAGTGCCTGGGAAAAAAGTAAGATCAAGAGGAAGTTAAAACTAAGAGGGGCTATAAGAATAACCAGTTGCCGAGCAAGGGCTCATTTTCACAAGCTATAAAACCCTCTAAGCAGCAATCCTTCATCTCTTCCCTACAGACTTATACAACCTTTACAGAATACAGGTAATGCCATGCTTTATTTGCTAAGCAGTCACAAAACACTCCTGCAATACTTGGTTTTCCTCAAATAGTCATTTACCTCGACTGTTTCTGAGGCACTACTTTTGACAGTTAACTATTTAAACGGTTGAGTTTTCCTTAGCAAGACATGAACTTACACTGTTAAAAGTCCGGAGTGCACTAAGTGACCAGAAACCCACAATATTGTCATCTTATGAAAAAATCCTGTGCAGTTTCCTAGCAAAAACTAAACATGGGAATCTTTCCCTAGGTATCACTGAAATAACGTATATACTTTTTATATATATAAACCTCTGTAGGACACTTACTCAGTAATGCTTTACACATGTAAAGCAGTCACTCCATAACACCACCGCCCCACCACAGTCTTCCTGCGCAGAGTGGGAACACTATCCAAGTTATGCTTCTCCTGCAGCCAGCTTCAAACTACTAATTTTCACAAAAAGAAAGTCGTCACGAAAGCAGGAATCACAAGCGAGGAAGCTACCGCTGAACCAAACGGCGGGCCAGGCACAAGGGCCGGGACAGTGTCTGTCTTGCGCTCACTACGGCTCCTTCTTACTCTGCACAGTGTGGGGAACGCAGAGGTGCTACACCACAGCGGGAAGATCCAACCTTCACTTGAGATTTATCTGCAGGGCAGAAAATAATTGGATGTCACACCTACCAACTCAATTTCAGTGTGCTAATTATTCTGTAGCGATACTCCTTTCTTTTCCCCCTCCCGCCCTCACCACTGCATTTTGAATAGAATTAATCAAGTCACTGGTGAAATTTTGAAGACTATTGATCACCTACAGTAATCACCACCTCCATATTTCGTCAGAAAAATCTGTCCATAAAAGACAAAACACAGATAAAAAGATTTATTTTGTAGCTTTCAGAGAACAGGTTCTCATGCTGCTTTGAATTTTTTAAATAAAAAGAAAACCTGAATAAACAAGAAGGCTTAAGGCTTGATTCTTCCACTTCGCACCATTGAGGAGAACTAGTCAGTATGGTAAGTGCTAACACCACACTTGCACCTGCTAGTTCTCACTTCCACCCCATAGTGTTTCTCTCCGGATCCCTGGACTCTCTAGAGGAGCTTTTTATTCTTGCTCCTCAGCATGCTTCCCCAAAAGACTATCACAGCAAACGTTAAAATCTTTCATGTCTTGTTTCTGTTATGTAAAAAAGTATGTTCAATGGGAAATATACTTATCAGTAATGCTCCATATCAAGTACATATTGGTTCCAGCTTTACAGCTGCTATGGAAGTAAAATAGCACTATTTTCTCGCGAAATCTGATACCCAAAGGCTGACAGGTCAGTGCCCTGGTATGAATCAAGAACACAGTACATCCTAAATACTGAGAAAACACATTTGTAGATAAAGGAGGGGAAAAAGAAAAGGCAAGTTTTGCAAAAAGCCACAAAATGCTGATTATTCCTATAATCCTAAAAACAGCCTGTGCATGCATACTAAAAAAGATATACACACCCAAGCATGAATCAGCTCTGATGCAACCCTTAGAAGGGCTGAAAGGCATAAAAATCAGCAAAATAAACCACAACAATGTATAAATAAATTATTCAAGCTTTGTCAGAAAATAAAATGTGATCAAATAGCATTTTGCCACTTTTACGTGATTTCTTCTGACAACATGACAAAGAACTTTTAAGATACCAATTCGAACACTCTATCAATGCTGCAACTCAACTGAAAGCAGCACTTGCCTCCTGCTCAGGCTGCAAGCACAGAGCAAAGCAAAACAAGAACAAGACCAATCCAAATCATTCAAAGGCTAAAGACACCAAAAGGACATCCATGAATACCCAAAGAAAATCACTGTTAAAGAAAATCAAGCTGTTTGATAACTAGATAGCTTACCTAGCTCATTAATTTTATTTTGTTCATAGTGTTTCCTAATGACACTCTCAGTTCCGGAAGGCCACAAAAAGTTAAGCAGGCATGACAAAATCTCAGATATCTAACATCAGCTGGTGTTTGAATATGTGCATTACCACAGGGAGGGCAGATTGAACAGGAGAGAACAAAACACAAAACAAACACAGAAAGGCACATACACACATACAAAAAAGCCAAAACCCTGTTGACTATTTGTGACCATGTCTTGAATAGTACCAGTCCTGAAATGATAGCTTCTCTTTCTCTAAACTAGGGTAAAGATCCATCTTACTACACTTTGAGGCCCATCTGTATATGTTTAGTATTTAATCACATACTCTCCTAGATTTTTGCATGCAATGAATAATTACTTTTCCAAACAAACTTACAAGATATAGCAAGTAAGATACAGAACGGCCTTCATTACATAGCACCAGCCTAGTTTAACATCTTAACTTAGTTTAACAACTCCAGCCACAGAGAAGCCATCCGCATTATCATACTGCATTTGTTTTGTTTTTCATATAATCCCATAATCGGCCTCCTCACCTTGGCCTGTACATACATATCACCCTTCCAACCAAGTTTTGTTCCATTCTTTAGAAAGTTATAAAACAATTTAAACCGCAAGGGACATAATTTAAACTCTCCTCTACACCGTCAGCTGGCATCAGCTGCATTACCTTGTTAGCTGTACAAATACTCAATTCCCATTTTCAGACTTGCTGCACCTCAGACCTTCAAGCTCCATGATGCTCATTTTTGATTTCTTCTTCTTCCCTTATGTGTCAGAGAAACTTAACACGTGGTTTTGCAAACTGATACAGAAACATCTTCAGGACCTCCTTTACCAGTGTAAATCAAGTCTAACGCTAATATCAGGGGATTTGTACATGATTAAAGTGAGCTCAGCACTGTACTATGCCCTGTGGTTGAAAAATTGATGTAACATATGCAACAGTATCAGGTTGATTTTGGAAACAAAATACCTGTAAGCTGAACAAGGTTTATACATCAAAACAGCTGGCACAGAATATTATAGGTCCACAGCTTCACAGTATCTGCGCTGTCCTGCTTCAGCCTCAGCTCTGCCCCGTGCCTTTGCCGAGCTGCCCTGTCAGCCCTTGGGCAACTTTTTGCCTGCAAAAGGGCACCGGGCTGCTCTCTTGGGACAGCTTCCATTTCCAAAGGGCAGGCAGCATTTACCACTGTTCCTGAATCCTTCAGGCTAGATACTTTCACAAAAGGAAGACAGTTTCCTATTGCCTTTGACGGGCTCCAAGGTGCTGGGCTTAACACTGGTAGTCTGAGATGCATTTCCTCATACCTCATTTCCAGAACATGCTGAAAATAAAACAAAAACTCTCAAGACCTTCCATGTGCTACTTCTGCCNCTCTGCCCCAAGCTGCCCTCTCACCCCTTGGACAACTTTTTGCCTGCCACGGGGCACCGGGCTGCTCTCTCGGGACAGCTTCTGTTCCTGAATCCTTCAGGCTAGATACTTTCACAAAAGGAAGACAGTTTCCTATTGCCTTTGATGGGCTCCAAGGTGCTGGGCTTAACACAGGTAGTCTGAGATGCATTTCCTCATACCTCATTTCCAGAACATGCTGAAAATAAAACAAAAACTCTCAAAACCTTCCATGTGCTACTTCTGCCGCTCCAAATTGTGACTTGATTATAAAACATTTTACATGCAATAACTTCAGAAAATACACAGATTATCTTTTTCATGTTGCCTAATGAGTCACACAAGTATCACTCCTGAAAAACACAGAAGTGACCTTACAAAGAGGTCTGTTCATCACCTTGCTACTCAAAGCTAAATAATCAGAATTCTGGTTTTAATCATACTTCATCATTTCAGACACCAAAATTATTAGTCAGCAACACTCTGACCACTGTTATTTAGAAACACGAACTCCATAATTGTAGCTAATAACTGCTGCTGCGGAGGTTCCTATCATCACCCACGAAGGGTCACAGCTCCCCAAAACGCATGCAGCCGCTAATAACACACTGCAGCACAGGAGGCTGACAGCCTTTAATGATGAATTAGGCCAAGATCAAGGTCTCGGTACAGTGCACGGTCCCACGGCAGACTCGCTAACCACGGAAGCGGCGAGCGAGCCAGTGCCGGGTTTTTGGATATGACTGACGCATTAGCTTGTCCCGTGCGTTTCAGCAGCAGGGGCAGCAGACTCCCCGAGTGCGCTGACTAGCCACAGCCTTTCCCATGTATTTTATGTTGCTACTCGCTTGGAAGGAAATAGAAAATAATACCATAGAAAACACTGAAGATAGAAGTGAAAAAAAAAAAAAAAAAAAAATTCAGAGCTGTAAATGTACCAAAATGCTATTTAAAGTCATTTAAGAAACAATATGACCCATAGTGACCAATTACTTGATGCTTGCATTTTCACAATACCTCAGGCGAGTAAGACAGGTTTAACTGTAGAAACTCCTACTTAGGAGTGCACTGGTGACATAACTGAACTTAATTTTGTGCTAACGAACATCACTGCTGGGAAAGAAGCCTGTTATTTCTCCATGAGCTAAGAACTCCCACCACACTTAAAGGACTCTGCTCCTATGCATGTCAGACATGGGCCGCACATGTATCAGTCTGACCACTGCCTTCCCCCCATACAATATGAGATCGTACTCCAAATTAACAACTTGAGACAAATAACATTCCTGTTCGCTTCTAACAAGAAGAAAACACCACACACTAATCCCAAATTTTGCTCACATTTGGCTAATGAAAAATGGTGCTTGAGAAGAAAGAGCATTTATAGTAAAAGGTAGAGACCATTCTAAATAAATTCATCTTGCTTCAGGTTTAAATAACTTCATCCCTCACCTGAGCACTGTATCACAACATTACTAAGGTGATATATTAGCAGACACACACATGAAAAGTACTTTGGTACATGAATACTATAGAAATTAATACATAAACCATATTTGCTCAGGAACTTCAAACGGCATTTTTATAAGCAGGCGTTGAACACAGAAGTAGGTCACATCAATTGGAACTGGCATTCCCAGAACCCCGGGAAGAGTTAAATCCCTCCTGTAGACACAGCTGAGTGCTAGAAGCTCATTTTTATGTAAGTTGTTACAGGACTTGCAGCAATTCGGCAACACTCAAGATTTTTGTGATTTGGTCCTAGAAACGAAATTTTAGGGCTACAAACTAGGCAAAAATAAATACAAACACTCAAATACATACCTAATGCTCAACATGCACATTTGTTATTTTTAGAAAGGCATGTATTGATGCAGGCTCTGCTAACAGCAGCGATGCTACCCGTGCTAAATACAGGGGCAGCAGTATCCTTTGGCTTCTCACATCGCTCACACTGCAATCAAGACCAGGCCATGGGAAGCCAGTGGGAGCCCTTTCCAGCAGCTTCACTGAGTGCTTTTCATTTTTTTTTTTTTTTTAAATCTATTTCTTAAGTAGAAAGAATACAGAGCTAGTTAAAAAGCTGAAAACACAACAAAAACACTTTTAACCTGTCAATACTACATCAATTTTGAAGTCAACAATAGTTAATTAATTCATTTCTTAACTCCTCTGGGATGAAGAGATGAGTTGGCTTTGCCTATGAATTGCTCTAAATATTAATTTTTTGCTTGCCTACTGGGACTAAATCAAACACAGTTAAAATGGTTACTGTGGTTACAGTGATGAATCAAGAAAGAAAAAGTTATTTAACCCCTGAAATACAAACGAAAAGCCTACAGAAAACAGCTCAGCACCTTTGTCATTTACATGACAGGAAAACAGCCCCACACTCCATGGAAATTTTGAAAGCAACGGTCGTGAGCCCAAATCCCCAACATGTTGACATTTTGCTTCAATATTTCCAGTGTATAACATTTGCACATATTTTTTCATCAATATCCATAAATAGTACTATGCCTTCTTCACAATCATGACAAAAATCTGAATGTTTCATTTAATAACTACTTAGAAGAATTACAGATTTAACCAATTAGTTAAATATGCTATCTAAGAATTTATTTTATTTTACTAGGAGAGTAATATATTTTATTTTAGTAGGAGAGTAATTATATTAATAGTTTTTTCCATGTGAACATAACAATGTTATCACAACAAGGTTCATCCAAATTGCTCTGCACGTTAAGTGACATTGCACACATGTAAACAGCACTACAAGGAGAACAGAACCCACAGCTTTGAGCAGAGATTTAAAACAGAAACCTGAAATAACATCATTTTAAATCATGCAGAAAGGCTAAAAGGTTCTAAAAGAAACTGCAAACAGCTATTGAGCTGCACTATGGTATCCAGCACTTCTCGCAGGGCAAGCATTCCCGCAGCAGGGCTGGCAAGTCTTGCTCGAGCCTCCCCAAACAGGTCCTGCTACACCAAGGCACAGCAAGAAATCAGAACAAAAGGGAAAACTGAGCTCGTCTGGAAGTTACAGAGAGAAATTATAAAGTGCTGTCATCACTTTAATAGCCACTGCAGCAAGGAAACTAGCAAGGGTTTGGTTTTCTCCTTCACGCACGCACATCTCCTATTCCCCGAGAGCACTGTGGTCATTCTCATCTACACTATCCAACTCTAGCAATTTGTTCAGCAATGACAATAATTCACCTTATTTTTATTTTAATTAATTGCAGTTTCCCCTCCATATTCCTCACCAAAAATTATTTGCCAAAAGCAGAACACTACTTAAAAAAAAAAAAAAAACACGCAAGTGGAATATCATTACAATCTACTATGATAAGCATTGGTATTACTAAAATTGCTTCAGTAAAGAGTCAGAGGTGCAGCCCTCCACCAGCCTGACAATAGAGATTAAATAAGCCCAAAACACAAACATGTGTTTTACGTGAAAGTTTCCTCAAATTTTTAGACCATCTTTTATTGAAGGCCATATTCATATTTCATTCTTCTCTCTCACCTCTAGCAAGCATTAGTTTCAAACAAAACCCACTTGCAGTACAACCAGCTTCCTCCCAGCCCTGCCCTGTTGTTTCCATGTACACGAGGAATCAGGCAGTCTAAGCAAGCATAAATATTTCAGCACACTCCAGGCTTTTACGTGTCACCAGTCTTCCAAGGCTGGAGCTGCAAGCAGCTATCTGCAAACAACCTCTGCTCTTGCTATGAACAGGGGTTCACCCAACTCCCACCGAAATTCAGTCTTTCAGGCTCCACAGACTAGCAGTAATCATCAAATATAAATTATTAAATGTAACTATAGAGATTCTGGAATTAGACATCAAGCCCACATTTTTGTTGTCTGACTACACTGAGAAAAAGCTACTTAAACAGCTCTAGACAGCATTGTTTCTAACATTAACTTGCTCATTGGAAGATCTTTTATCATCGCCTGAAGATACACACAAAGCAAATACTAGATATTTAAATACAATCCAACATATCATTTCTATATTGTTAGTCAGAGAAACTGATCCAGAATTCCTTCATAAAGCAATACAGAAACAATTCTGAACTCCAGTAATATTTACCCCCTACCATCTTTGTCCTGCTGAGCTGCATCCAGGTTACAGATAACATTTCAGGCTCTTCTGAGGAAAGATCTGAGATCTTCGAGCAACTTGCAAAGTTCTGGATCACTCCTCACCAGGACTTTCTACATTTTACATGCAGCTAAGAAAATATGTGATTCACTCGAGATCTTTTACCTTTTTGTTCCTCAGCTCACTATTTAATGCATATAGAAATGATACCTAGGAGTAATATATTAATATTACTCCTCTTACTATTATTACTATATTACTACTATTACTATTATATTGAAATATTAATATATCAACACTGCAATATCATCTAAATTATGCTGTTGTTGTGTTTAATGTGACAGGTATCATCCACATCACACTTAACAGCCTGGTAAAATGCAGCTGCCTGGTAAAAGGCAGCTAACCACCATACCTCTGAGAAGGGTAGAGATCTACTCCTTATAGCCCAGATATTTTGCAGAGAACAAGCTATTTCTTGCCTGGGGACAGCTATTGGAGTTATTTCCACCTCCCACTGCTTCTTCAATAAATGAAATACAACCTTTCAGCATTCTTACTTTGAATGAAAACAGGTGACAAAAAATAAAGGAAAAAAAAGAAAAAAAAGAAAAAAAAAAAAACAGAAAAGAACATCACTACTGTAATTCTGAATTTATCCACATTTTACATCCCAGCAACAGAGCAGGTAGAGAAGGGGAGTCCACATGCAACTGGGCTTGCTCGTCCATTGCTGGTGAGAGATCCCCAGGACAGGAGTGCACAGAACAAATGAATTCTCCCTTTTCATCTTCTTCCTGCGCTAACGCTGTTATGTCCAAAATACACGCATAAAAGAAACAAGTTCCCATGGAACTCATTAGCCATTTCATCCACTAGCAAGTATTGCCATTTAACACAACCCAGGAACCCATTTTTTTCACTTTTTCTCCCCAGGCAAGGGAACAGTGTGATTTTGGAGCAAGCCTGTATTTCCAGGTCATCTGAGAGAACATGTTATTTCAATCACATTACTGTTGTTCAATCAAAGAATGGTTGAGGTTGGAAGGGACCTGTAGAGATCTAGTCCAACCCCCAGCACACGCAGGGCCACCTAGAGCACGTGGCACAGGGTGGATTTTGAAATCCACCAAGCAGATTTTGAAGGTCTCCAGAGAAGGAGACACCACAACCTCTCTGGGCAGCCTGTTCCAGGGCTCTGTCACCCTCACTGTCAAGAAATTTTTCCTGTGGAACTTCTGGTACTTCAGTTTGTGGCCATTTCCTTTTGTCTATCCCTGGTCATCACTAAGCAGCAGCTGGTCCCATCCTCCTCACTACCTCCCTTTATGTATTTATAGACACTGACCAGGTTCTCTCTCAGCCTTCTTTTCTTCAGGCTGAATCATCATGGTTATTCAGCTAATACACACACATACACAAAATATAGAACATCTTCAAGTTTCAAAGATGAGAAAATTTGCTTTACACTGAGGCATAGTGGGGTTTTTTTTTTCCAGAATAAGTAATCCCACAAGAAATGCACAAGCAATCAACAGCCTTGTCTCACAGGAATTTGTTTTAATTGAAAAAGCAGGTACCGTAATGAAAAGACTTTAAGCCTTAGTTATACAAGTGCTGACTCATCAGCGCTCTACTGCAAAAGGCTTGGTGCAAGGTATTGTAAGTTACACATATTATATGTTATATATATAAAGTATACACACACTGAAAAAGGAAAAGTACCATTCAGAGTTTGAATACTATAGACAAATAATGGAAAGGATCAAAAGTCTACGAAAAAGGTCCTCAAGGACAGCAAAAAAAAGCATCATGTAACTTTATCCAAAGTCCTAATACACTCACTCAAGAAGAGTAGGAGAATGAAGAGCATATTATCAGGAAAGACTTTTTAGAATCACCTTACTATGTAAAATATGATTTTAGGATTAAAATCTTTAAGATAAGTCCATTTAGAATCCAAAGTCTAATTTAGCAGTAATTTCTATCCTCACACAATTTTGGATAACTCCAGGTTTTCTTATAAAAGAGGCATTAATTTTGCCATTATTATAAGGCAGTAAAGGAATAAATTGTTAATTGGGAGCCTAGTTCTGACAAGCCTCTGGAAGATGAATGAATCCAATGCTCTTGACACCGGTTTTTCTGCAGAAGTGTTTTAAGCCACTTCATTTAAAGTAAAAGTTTATAAGTACCTTAGCAAGGTAGTTCTCTCCCCACCACCCAGCTAAAGGGAGAATCACCCACTGTCTTCCTACAGGTTTTCAAGACCACAATGGAAGTGCTGCATTGAAAACACAGCAAACGTCCTGCAATCAAATAACTTGATCTTTTCATCATTTGTGGCTGACAGGACCAATTCTGAGACACACTGCTTTGACTACAAATTAATGGAAAAATAAATATGAATATTTGCTTCCAGCTAATTGCCCAGCTCCTTGCATGTCATACAGGAACATGTGCTTTAAATCATCACTTGATCTTGAGATTTGCCATCAGTTTTTCCTCACTTTTCAAAAGGTCACAGAACTGCAATTGCTATTGCACTTTGCCACCCTTGGCTCTATAGAAGTCAAAGTTCAATCCCACAAAACAGCTCTCAGTTTCTTCTAGTTAGAAGGATGACAGAATGTTCTTAAGTTATCAGAATTTCCACTTACTCACTGAGTGATGTTTGCCCATTGAAGTTAAAAGGTACCCTGACTAGTTAATTTAAGAAATGAAGATGAGACCAAGAGATACTTCCAGTGACTGAAGACTATTTATTTTTAATCAGTCCAATTTAAGCCTGTGCAATTAAAAAGACATTGTGCACATTCTAATCTTGCATGCAGTAATGTTTACAACATGCACCGACTGAAAACTGCAGCAAATGATAATGAAGAGTGAATGCACAAAAGTCAGAACCTCAATATACGGTCTCTCAATGTACTTAAAATAGAAGAAACTCTCCCCTTTTTAAAGTCAGAAGGTACTCAACAACAAGGAAAGGTGACCTTTTTTAACAACAATACTTTAGTTAGTATTTCAATACATCTTCTGTACTTCCAAGCACTTGATCTCCCAGTTCAGGGGAGAGGGAGAGGCGAGAATGTTTCCCAAAAGATGGCCCAAAGATGTTATTGACTACACCAAGAACCAAAATATAAAAGAAAATTATGAGTTGTAAAGACAATCCTTTAAGCAGACATAACTCACATCCCCGAGACCTGGTTTTCAGGGGACTTTATGGTATCACTATAACAAAAGCGTAGGTAATTTCCATAGAAAGTACACATTTGTGTCACCATCACGAGAAGAATGAAATCAGGAGAGCCTAAAAGCAATTACCCGACAAACATACACTGAAGCCCACAGCAAAGTGATAAGGTTGTGGACATTAAAAAGCCTTCCCTTCCTATATTTCTATCTGGTAAAGATATCTGAGTGTCATTTTTAATTTTTTTTTTTAAATATTCTTTAGCAGTACTGGGTATAAGTAGGAAAAGGTTGTTTAACTCATTTCTATTTATGACAGACAACAATACACTCATAGTTATACTCCAATAATGTAGGTCTTCAGAGGAAAGGAAGCACATCCTCTATGCTAGGAAAAAAACTCCTTCAGACCCACTCCAAAATTTTGAAATTAACTTCTGCAAGAGCTAAGAGATCACCTGCTGGGCAACCTCCTGCTCCCAGTGGAAGATAAAAGTGACTATAGTTTTTCAGCACACACGCAGAGCAAAACCTAGTTAAAAGAAAAATACAAAAGACAGTTAAGTCCTTACCCAAAGAAAGTTGTTTAGCCCTATAACTTTAAATTTCTCCCAGGAGAAGAGACAACATACACCGCATTTTGTCACTGTGCCCTATTTACCACCTAAAAAAGCAAACCACCTCTTTTCCTCTCTTCCCCTCTCCTGTCTTCTACTCCCCTTTAGGTTCCCCTAGAAACATTGAGGTTATCCACACTTTTACCATTAGCAAGCTTCAGTACAGGTAATAGTTTTGAAACATCATGAATATTGCTTTCAGATTCTTGTACAGTTAAAAAAGATACAAAGAGCAGCATTTTCGGTTTTGTAATGAAACTGTGGTTCTTGAAGAAAAACAGATTTATGTACAATTGCACATTAAAAATTCAATTGAAAAAAAATAATGTAAGAGATTTGACAAAGAAGTATCTATATAGCAGCTACTCCTATTTTCTTCCTGACCTCAGCCTTGTCTGCTTTGAACTTCCAGAAGAGAAGGATACAGTCAGCATATTTTTAAACATCATTTTACAGATGAGGCCTCTCTTTTTTTTTTTTTCTTTTTCTTTTTTTTTCCCCCCTTTTGGAGGGGATAGGGGGAGAAAACTTGTTTCAAGACCTATAACCGTATTAGGAAAAACGGTAATTCCTAAAACACCTTTGAGATAACATGGGGAATAAAAGTGAGTTTTTCCATAAAGCAGCAAAGAAACAATTACCAGTTAAGGACAAATATGGGCAATACTACTTTCTCCCTTCCATAAGCCAGCTTTTTTATGTCACAAAGAAATATGTATTCGCCCATACTTCTGTTGTCTGAAATGCTCCTGATTTTTGTTGTATATGCTTAACACCACAGCCTGCTGTCAGTAGAAATCAAGACAGAACAGAGCAAGTTGTGCCTTCCACAAGCCTGCTGCTGCTGAAAATAAGTTATTGTGACATGTCTCACGTGACTTTTTTATTTTATTTTTTGCCCTTTCTTAAACTGGCTTATGTGCAAAATTAGACTGATGTTGAAAGAGTGTCAGGCTGTCAGAGGAGAAGATGACAGAGCTACTGTGACATGAAACATGACAAGGAGGAAGATTAATCATTTTCAAGGAAGTGAAAACTTTCACAAAACGCACAACCATGTGTCTCAAATTTGTTATAGAAGGTGAAAGACATTAAATGTTGATACAGATCTGCTTCATGAATTCCAGTTAATCAAAAAATTTGCTCATTAGAACAGCAAACATAATTTGAAAACAAAGACTAGATAGAGTTAAGAGGTTCCTTAGGGCAAAAGCATTTCATTTTAAGGGAGGAAAAAAAAGAAAAAAAACAGTAGAAGGTAGAGTCTTTTCATTCACATGTGTTTGCAAAATACACACACACACACACCTGAAACAAATTACTTTTTACTTAGCACCATACAACACAATTCCCAAAGAGGAAGCAATTCTACCAGGAAGACAAAGAAATGAAAGAATTTGGTTGTAAAACAAAATGTGGTTCCTTCCATGTTCAAGTAACATGGGAAGCAAAACAGGATCTCACCAAAATAATCTAAATATTTAAAATATTATTCTGCTATTTTAGATCAACCTTAGTGTGACACACACCTAATTATTTTCCATCTCTGTTTCCATCACATTTCCATTTCCCACTGGATTGTGTCCTAATATTGGAATGATTTCTTATGTTTGTGCAAGTGGGTCAAGTATTAGCTTATTTATTAGACATCAAAAGGAAGAAAAGGTTAGTGCACACTGCTGAATATAAAAGTGTCTCTATAGGGAAATCAAAAAGGAAAAAACAAGCAAAATGCAAAACAAGTTAATATAAAAACATATCCAAAAAAACATGGTAAGAAACAACATTCTGATTATGGAATTTTAATTCCTGAAGTGCCAAGATGTTTCATTCCTATTGCAATGCTTGAATTTCTCTACGGGAATGAGAGTTAGGGAAATGGGAGCTTACTTACTCATGAACTACTTGCAAATATAAAAGTGTTGCCCCCTTTTAACAGATGAAGGGGTCTTCCCTTCCCTGCCCAACACATCTAGCAAATCCTGTCTGTGTGCACTGTAGTTAAACTACTTATTGAAAAATAGTTCCCTATCAACCCTTTTTCCCTTTCACACGTTTCAACCCAATTAAAGACGAGAAAGATTAGTGTGAAAAGACAGTTAATTTTAGAAAATTTATGCATAAACCCAAATGTGTTTAATTACTTCAGTATTTCCCACATGTAGGAGAATCATTTCTAACTAGGCTGTAAAACAGCGTTTAAAAAAGTAAGATCTGTGACTGAAGTAGCCCAGTACAGAGCTATCAAGTGGATATCAAATTAAAATTTAGCTTTTAATATACTTCATTTTCCATCAGATTTTGAAGCAAACCTAGAGAGCAGACTCAAAATTGTTGCCTTACATGCTTATCAGGAGGGCACAGTAACATTCCTTAAGAACTCATGTGCTTAAGACAAAATAAGATGCTCCTCTCCCATCTTCTCTGTCCTCCCGCTACCCATTCAGAGCAACAGAAACAAGCTTGGAGTAAAACCCAAAGCCCTAAGTCACTCTGCCCCTCGAGAAGGCCATTCCACCACCCACCGAGATCGGGCAGAAAAGGGAATCTGTAAAAATAAAGCCAACAAATGAAGCAGAGAAGTCCTGGGTAACGGAAACTTGACATCTCCTTCAAATTCTTACAAAATGGGCCAAGAAGGTACACTTGCAAAGGTGTCTGAAGAATTTTTTTTCATTGTTTAGCTATTATGGGGAGGGAAAAGAAGGGAAAGGAGAAGATACCCAAGCTTAGAAGGAAAAAAGTACTTTTGAGTAAGATTTGTTGATTCAGACTTGAGAGCTGATTTGAATGCTTTAGGTGCATGCCTTGGATTTCCTACAGAGCCATGTCTGTGAACACCTGAATTCGTGTGTGTTATTTTCTACCTACAGAACTCAGCATGAATCTAATTGGTGTCATTATCCATTTTCCTCACAGTCAAGTCACACATGCCAAGTGTTTTTCTAGGCATAAGTCTCTGCAGTCTTTCAATGTTGCCTGAGAGTTCTTCCAGCCAGGGGAAACTACACAGCACCAAGCTAACAGAAGTGCATCTTTTTTGTTCACAACTGCCCTCATCTCTTCCTACTTCACCACTAAAGTACCTGAGAACTGGAGATGTCCAATTACAACAGCACCCTTAAAAGCCTTAAAAAATTAGCAAGCTATGCACCTCTTGTTTCAAAGATAAAATTTACTCACAAAGGCAAGAGCCAATATTTTTTGTTCATAAATACGGCACTCAGGATTTGGGAAAAGCACTAGGTGCTCAGGCACTATGGAGAGCACAGCCAGTTCTCCAAAAGTAAATTATTCACAGGCATTGTCAGAAGGTATTATGAGTAAGAATCAACTGATGCAGTGTCTTAAGTGCGACCACATATAGAGGTAAAAAGATCTAATTAGTCTATACATTTTTCTACATTTTGACAAGAGCCATACATTGTCATATACTCTTCTCCAAGTATTTCTGTGTTTTTCAAATACTTTAAATGGTCTATGTATGTACCACGTGAAAAGGTCCCTTAATTCTATTTATTCACAGCTCCATTCAGAGCTGAGCCAGAAGCATTAGGTTGAAATACAGAGCAGCTCAACTCAACACATGGTGTAGTGAGAGGTGTTACACCACAAGCCACTGAAAACAGAGTATCTTACAAATGCTAAAGTTCACCCGGGTAGATAAACGAAAGAACATTACCTTGCTACAAAACGTGGTCAAAGAGAGAACACAATATCTACAAATAATAAAGAGTACGTGATTGCATTATTTAGTTGTTCGGGTTATTTATATTTTGCACCAGTGAAAGTCACTAAATGTAGTAACAAGCAACAAAACCTAAAACAATTTTTTAAAGAATAAATCTGCAATTAAGCACGAATCAATACCTAATTGTACAAAAATTGCTTTTCATATTAAGTTAGAAGAGGTATCCTTGTTATAAAACAGCTGTTATCAGTTTCTCATTCACAAGCTACCAAGACACCAGCTATTAACTGGAAATAAATGTTAGATGATTCCCAAATCCACATGTTTAAACCTGAAGTGGTTCAACTGCTGAAAACTTTGGTGCATTCAATATATTGATTTCACAGCTGATTTTTTTCAAGCTTTTCACAAAGTTCTCTTTAGATACACATGTAAAAGCCCATTTAACAACACACTAGCCCAGGGCTCTGCCAGAGGTAACATACTCTCGCTGATGAGTGAGCTGCCTCATGCACGGAGCAAGAGACTCCGCTAGCGCTCCCAAGCCAGTACCAGCTTCCAAGGGCAAGGAGAGAAGACAGGAGCAGAGGCTCATATTTTTGGGACCTTGACCAAAATGTTTAGCACCAGGAGCTCAGCAGGGCTATGCCATTGCCAACCACAGGTGCCTCATGCTGTCCAGCAGTGGGGAAAGGAGCTGCTGAAACTCAGCCAGGAATATAGTGCAGGGTCTGCAAATGCTGCAAAGGGAAAGGATGAAGAAGGAAACGGCACCGCAGCCAGCAGTATTGTGCCCAAACGGGAGCACAAAGAAAACATCCCGGGGCAGCTGGCACTGCACTTCGTGTAGCACTTCGCTGTAACGCACACGGGAAAGAACAGAATGCACGTGGGAAAGAATCTCAAACCCCAACACAGCTCCATAAAGTCACACAGCCCCTTGGTGAAAGCAATTTAACAGTCTGGTCCCCTGCACCATCAAAGGGCACTCCAGTTTGTGGCAGATCCTCTCCACAAACAGTAAGCTTTATTATTAATTGCTCTGAAGCAGCTCTGACTATGGTCAACCAACACCTACCTCTTGCAATTCCTTCAGCTCTACACCTGCTCTTCTGTAAAACACAGGTGATGAGGTTCAATAAATCCATTTATCATGAAGTGCCAAAAAATATATATATATTTAAAATATCCCTTATGTGCTCTAGTACTTTGCCAAACTCCAGTGATCTCCTTTAAAACTTGGCAATCTCAGCACAGATAGACAGTTGCTTGCCACATTTCTCTGAAGGAGCCTTTCAGACTTTTAGTGTTAGACTTTATTAGGGAAACTGTCTTGTCTGCAATATGTTCATCCAACCAACTCTCCTGTATCATTTTTTTCTGATAAGATGGCAGCCAGAAACAACGGAATTACATGAAGAAAAATGCAGGAATAAGGAATGCAGGCTGCATCTTCAGCAATGGGGGTGGTTCCTTGGAAAATATGACCCTAAAGATTTCCCAGGCGTAATGGACTTGTCACAGACCAGAGCCTCTCAACGTTGGCAGTTGATAAAAGTCATCTATTTTGTTGTCCTTCAGCTGCACAAGGGAATAGGTAGTAGTTATATGGGGCAATTATTCTTTTGTACACTATTAATATAAGTATAATGCATAGTTTGGAATGTCAAATTAAAATATGTAGGGATATGTGTGTACATACACACAGACATGCATGGGATAGAAAAGAGATGGAGGCCAGAGGGGAAGGAAACTTTTCAAAAGTGACTGTAGAAACTTGGTCATTTAGTTTTTCCAAACAAAAGACAGGTGATGATACTGTATTTTGATGATAAGGCATTTCATCAGAACAAACATTTAGACACCTCTTGCTACTTAAAAAATGCTGCTAAAAACTGATATTGGACACATTTAAACTGAAAACAAAGTGCGAACTTTCAGCAGTGATAGTAACTACTCCTCAGTGGAGACAACTGGAGAATCTGACTCTCCTTGCAGATCTGCAAATTTAGGCTGAACATTTCGCAGCTGCTCTCTAGGTTGTTTTTCGACTCTTCAGTAGGAGAATGGACTCAGGAAATGCTCTTCAAAAAGCTCAGAAGCTCTGCAAGACAGTCAGTTTAGTTCCTATGAGGGGTGGAATCAGTCAAAGCAAACTTGCTTTTGTTCTAATGAGGAAAAAAAAAGAGCCAGAACTTCAAATATTTTGTTAAAGCAAAATGTTGGCTTTTTTGTCTACCCTTACAAGAGGCTTGACTACATAATCCTCCCTTTTGGCTTAAGCTACCGGGATCAATGAACAGACACAGATAACTCTGAGGAACAAGAAGTATTTCAAACTACTACCAACCCACAAGCTTCAGCTGATTAGTTACTTATCTTTATTTATATTTATAGTAAGCAACACAAAGGAACTCAATTGTAAAAATCAAACTATTATTTTCATCCCACATTCAGTTGTGCTTATCTGCCTACACTTATTTGCCTACACGTGGGCTGCAAAGTAATGTGAGGAATGAAGAGAAAGAAAAAGCACACCCACCAACACCCAAACCCCTACAACACCACAGGCACACAGGGAGCACATCCCAACGCTACTTCAGCAAAAGTTCTTTTAATCCTGACCTCAGATGAACCGTCTCAACTACAATACACGTGTTTATCCCCTCCTTACCGTGTTGATTTTGCAGCATCCTCCAGGAGACAAAAAACTTAACACTGGCTCTGTACCCAAAGCAGCCAGCATTCAAGCAGCACCAATTCACCCATCCTAACACCAACTCTGTACCCTAAGAGAGCAGCAACATTAATTTATCTTCCCTCATATCAACTCCATGCATTACACACTCATGTACAAGATGACGACAGGAGCATAGGAACAACAGGCAACTTGTGTTGAGACTCTTGCAGAACCATTTAAATAACTAAAAACAGAGCCAAGCAGCCCAGCTTCTTACAATTTAGACCAACGCTTGCTTGTGCAATGCAAGGAACAGAGCCTCTAACTCATCCTTCTCCAGCCCATAAGCAGGAGTGATGGTAGCTGCACTCGAACCAGGTGTACTCAGAAAGTAAAGCAAGTGAAGTTTTCAGAGTCATAAGATTATATTGTAGAAATACAACACACTAAAACCACTTGAAATTTGCAAATCATTGGTCCTTACGCCAAGTAAAGTCCCAATACTAATTATATCATGCCACACAAGTAGTTTTTTTTTTGTTTGTTTGTTTTAAATGGCAATAGCTCGTGTACCACCAACTTAAGTTGTAGGCAGCAGGAGGCAGGTTCAAACCAAGTCAAGGGACGCATTCTTCAGGTCAAGGCAGTTCAGACTGCAGAGCCCTTTGCTCATCTCCCAAAACAAACACTGTAGTGTTTTTATTGTCAGATATTTGGACTTCATAACAGAAATAAACTTCATCTCCGTCCAACTTTTCATTTTCTCTGTATTAGCCTGTAGTCAACGCGTCTTCCACAAATTGGATTCAATTGTTCTACACCATTTTACATGTAATGCATAATACATTTACTAAAGCGATATGACAGTGCTTTAACATAAAACTGATTCTTGCAATGTGATGCTATATTCAGACGAGTTTGGGGGTTTTTTTGTTGTTGTTCCTTCCTTGGAATAAGGAACATACTGGGGAAAATGCCAAGTACTGGAAGTCTCAATAACACCCACTGTTTATAACACAATCAAATGTTAACATAAGATAAAAATATTTCAAATGCTGTTTGTTATTCTTTAATTCTACCTTCTATGATTTGAAGATATTTAAAGAATGTTTATATTCTCTCCCATCCTGCACAGAGTGGCTAGTGTTATTTATTAAACACCTAAGAGGCAGAAAAATTGGAAGCATTTAGTCATGTGCTTTGCATACTTTTTTTTTTTTTTAAATGGGGAGTTTAAATCGCCCATTTAAAAGTTTTTCTTGAAGTAAAAAGCCATGAACAAAGCATTTTCTACTTGCATTTTCAAGAGAATTTCACAGCATGTGTTCCTACCCCTATGATGTCCAAGCACTGGAGTACACTTAGAGTTGCCCAGCACTGTCAGCATCTCCTCCCTTCTGCCACAGGGTCACCCCTGGGCATCTCTGCTCCAACATTTGTGCACAGTAATGTCAAGCGCTGCTCTACCACCACAATACAGCCAGTTAAAGATGACGAGCAAGCAACTCACAAACACTTTGGCACAAATACTTACAATGATCCAGGTAATTTTGAACCCTCTTGCATAATTCTCCCAAAGCCTCCTGACAAGTACTTTTTTTTAAACCAGTCCTTGGATCAGTTACAGATGCAATGCACAAAAGACATTTTTCAGACAGATTATGCACTCTACTCCCAGCTGTTACACTACTTCTTAAAAACTCTGAACTGTAGCCGTACTCATAACCTCACTAGTTTCGCTGAAGGAAAGCTGGGATTCCAGACATCACAGTTATCAGCTTTTTCCTTTCTGCGGCCAGTGCGGGAGGTTTCTGGACGTTGCACTGGCAAGGCTAATCAGCAGTGACAAAGCCCTTTCTACCATACCATAATCCTTTTACACACAAGATTTTTCTTCCCCAGGAAGGTGAGGATCAACTCTTCTGCAATATATTTGTCTTCTTGAAAAGACTTGCCTGCCAATCTCTATTTCTAAGACAAAGTAAATAGAAAAGACCACAGGCCTATCGAAACCTAATCCTGGACATTTAACACTTACTGACACTTACAAAGCAGGAGGAGTAGAGCTGTCAAGCACACAATTCATCACACAGAACAGGTAGGATACTCCCAGACTACCACCAGCTTGGGTAAAGAGTAAAACCCCAGAGTGGGAAGATGCCTGAGGTAACACAGGGCAATTCTTAGAAAGGATGTTTAAAAAACAGCAGCAATAAGTGGCAACAAGCAAAGGGAGCCTCTTCACCCAGAGGACAGTGATATTATTAGACAAGCAAAAGACAGGAGTGTCTGGATCTCAGGAGCTTGTGAGCTACTGCAAGCAAAGAGGCAAACAGCTCAAGAAAGTAATCAAGTGGAAGCTGTAATAGCTTCCCAAGGACATTTGTGTCCCCATCCTGATGTATTACAGTCCAGCTGTATGCAGTTTGCAACTGACATTTTCCTGCAGCATTTGCAAGTAAAGAACAGGGTCATGCCACAGTGCCACAAGCCCCTCACGAGCCTCATGAGATGCCCGTTTACTTCAAGGGCCCTCCTTGAAAAAAAAGCAAAAACAATCAATCTACTGATAAATGATTCAGAGAAGAGAGAAAAATACAGATAGACACCCCAGAAACACAGATGTTCTCAGTGCAAAAACAGTTACAGGAATCTTACAACTGCCCTATGAAGTAGCAACATAAGTGTAAATGAATTAAGAGCAGAACCATGAAAATGAGTCTCATTACCCTGAAAGCCTTAGCCCTGCTTTGAAATGAGGTGTAAGGGACAGGGGACCTGACAAGTCTTTCAATGCATCATGCAGACAAAGGAAAAGACAATGTTCACATGTTGAGGGGAGTTGTTTGGCTCTAAGCTCAACCTTACGAACATTCCTGTGCATAATATCAGAATTGCCCCTGTCTCTCAAGCACTGATTTCAAACTGTATCTGCACAAACTTGTGCACATCCATTTAACACTGACAGTCACCTGCACCTTTTGAATTTGATCCATGCCTCATACAATTTGCTAAAATGATCCTTTGAATCCTGTCCCTCTGCTTAGTCAGTGCAGCATTTTCAAGACAGTGAACAAACTGGGCCTATATTTGTAAATCATTATTTTTATCTTTATATTCCAGAATGTTCAATTCACAATTACTAGCTGCTTCGCTCTACTCTAGGATAACCAAAAGGCTCAGTTTTCTATCATTACCAGTATTTGAATCAATCTGTACATTTTCTCTCTATGTATGTGTGTATATATATATATATATGAGTAAAAAAAATAATCTACAGCCACATACAGAAAGCCCTATGAATCTGCTCTACTTCAAACTGTGTCTGAAGCTCATCATGAATTCTAATCCATAATAACCCACTTGCTCACAACTGAGCAAGTTACTGAGCAATGGTCAATGAGCAGTAAATTTAACTAGTAAACTAGTCAAGTTTACACTTGCTTTGCACAACAGAGATCAGATTTTAAGTGTTGTAGCAATGCCATTTATTTTGCAATAAATCTGTTTAAGTTATACAAGTTACAGTGCTGACTCACTGCCATAAAAGAAAGTCCTGCTGTTATTGCCTTTGAAAACACGGATCAAAGGTTTACATAGCAATAGGACACACACAAAAACACACCCTTTAAGGAAACAGTCGGGTAAACTTCGTTATGTGCTATAAACTCTCATAAATTTTGCAGTCAAAGACACTCTCACACCCCGTCCACCACTTCATTGGGAGTACAGCAATATGATGAAGGTCACTGGAATAATATCGCATCAAGTCTTTTAAGTTATATTCAAAAGAAACCCTTAGAGTACCTCACTAAAGAACTCAGGACTTTCGACTTCCGCCCACAAAAGGTAAAACACATCACTGCAGTCTACCCAATTACATAAAAGAAAAAGGGAAGAAAGTTTTGCAAGTGTTGTTGTCTAGGAAACAAAGCATAACCTCCTTCATGTTGTCAAAACTTGACTGGTATCGCATCAGTGTGCTACCTGTCATCTGATAAGGAGTGTGATAGACTCCTATGCTCTTTACACTGTGCAGAGATGCAGAACACCTGATCTTGCAGTACAAAAGAATTAGACCTTGGCCCACCAAGTCACAGGCAAAATACGAAGCTGCATCAAAGAAAGAAGTAACCTGAACTGAAGGAAGATAACGGGGGGTGGGGGAAGTCCTGTAAAGATAAAGTCTTAGGAACAATCCTATGATATATTTTAACTTATTGACACAGAAGGTAAAAGAAATCAAGTTCTAATGGAATGTGTTTAAGAGAAACACAGAAATGCTAGCTCCTTCTAGAAGGGCAAATTGTCTTTATACAGTACAGGGAGTTGGGATTCCTTGCTCAGCTCCATTCCATGTGATTCTGAAGTAACTCAGTACTTCAGAGTTGGAGCAGAAGAAAAGGCACATCAAATATGAGAATTGCCGCTGTGGCTGACAGCACGTCAACACTCTGCCACTAAAAAATATTGCTTTTGTAAAAGGGAAGAGTCATGAAAGTCTTCCCTATTTCTATCATTCAGCAAAACAAAACACGGGGAAGGGAAACACCCCCCCACAGTAAGTTTGAAAATAGGAATTACAGAGGGAAAAAGAGTACCTATGCACTCTGCTCCAAATAGTCACTCCTCCTGCCCAGGTAAGAGAAGCCAGAATTTCCTTTTAGGTTATATCAGGAAGGATTACTTTCTGCTCTAGGCATGTCAGTCAACAGAAAACTGATTTTGAGGAAAAAAAACAAAGTGTTCTTAAATATCACTCAGGCTCTTTTTTTTTTTTTTTTTGGCTGGGGGAATGTTGAAGCAGGGCATTTTTTGCTCCTTTCTTATTCATCACAATGTCTATCTCTGCAGCCAGTTTTGAGGGGGATAAGAAAATAAACAAAGCCTAGTTTCATACAAGGATTATAAGTGAAACCAGCGTGTAATTTTAACTTTATACAGATCTGAAGATCCGATAGCTTGAAACTATGTACACTACACATGGCGATCAAAGCTGCTCACGTAATACATTTCCTACCTATTTTAGCAGTTTGCCTTCAACATCCCAAAGGTATCGCAGTGGATGGAGGCCCCTGGGGCCTGCTGCTGCCTTGTTTGTTCCTCTCGTTAGCACTACTCTGAACTGGGCTACAGGAACTTCCAGATCATACAGACTTGCCTTACAGCTCTGATTGCCATGGGGTAAATATTAGATGTAAATGAAAATTTGGGAAGCCTTCCTTGTAGGCTGAACATAAAACGATGCAAGAAGCATGTCATCTAAGAAAAACTTTTCAGAAATGTTAATACAAAATGCGTTTGCACCATATGAAAGACTCCTTAGATTTTAGAGATGTAAAACATTAAGATCAGGAAAGCCTCAGTATTCTGAACCTCAGTTCTTTGATTCCTTATCAGTCAGTAATCTTTGTGCAGTCCCAGGAAAGCAAGCAATCAGAACTTGAAAGCATGACTGTTGTGACCTAGGCCAGACTAAACCCAGTAATTTCTGAAGCTTAGGACTTCAGTCAACAGCAGTTGAGGATGTTTTTTCAGGCATCGTAGAGCAAGCCATCTTCTGTAATGGAGGAACTTCCAGTAAAATCATCAGCAACATAAATGCATTAACCTGATTGCACAGTCTAGCACAGTGCATCTAAATGACCATATAAAATAGAATTTCAGTTCATCAGAAATGGTAGTTCCTATTTAAGTGTTAAAAAAAGCAATGACAGCAAATAAATCTATTTTGATAAAAGCAGGAGAAACAAGAGAAGAAAAGGTGCGAAGGTTTGCAGATTTTTTTTGTAATGCATTAATATAGAGAAATGCAAAAGTTACAGCTTCAACAACTGATGGGATCCGATTGTGTTTCAATTCTCCATCTAGAATACTGTATCTGCACAACAATTGTCTATAAATCTCTACATATATTTAGAGATCTTCCGTAGCATCACTACTGTAACTGTAAAAACTCCATCTGGCACACAACAAAATTCATCGCTACCATGCCTTAAGAAAAGACTCAAAATAGTTTGAAATGGCAGCATTAACTTAACTGTATCTTTTGTATTGTATGCTAATAATTGGTGTATTTGGTTATTACGTAAGGTGAGCGTATTTTAAACATACAGAAAGCAAAAGTTCCTTTTCCTCCAAGATTCAGTGACATATATAGCTATCAAATATATTCTATATCAAGATTTTTATCCTACATTTCGTTCTGGCAGAGCAACTCAGGCTAAAAGTGATTGAAGAGTTTTTGCTGAAGAAGGTAAGGCCAGTCCGCAAGACTTCCTTGCTTCCTCCATCCAGCCTTCTCCCGAGGGAAGAGCCGGACAAGGGTAAGTCCTCAGGCAAAGCTGCCTTTCCTGTTGCAGCTGCCTCTAGCCACAGAGCCTGCCCTGTGGGTGAGGTTGGTTATCACACATCCCACTTTCCCATCAGGAGTCTTGGAAAGACTTCTACTATCTGCTAAGGGTTGTGCTGTCTATCAGGCCAGGTCACCAGCTGCTGCAGCAGCAGCTGCTTCTGCTGCTGGGATAGGCCATGCTACCTTCTTCACAGCCCAGGCAACAGCACAGTCCACATTATTTCCAAAATTTCTTTGCCCTTTGCATCACTTCTCCCATACTCTTCCCAAATGGTCCCAGTATCAGCTAAGTTTCAGTCATCCTTCTGATTCAAGCACCTCACTTGCATTTTCCAATCCAAATGATCCACAGAATGCATCTTATATTCAGATGTTTTAACCAAGTCTTGGAGGCTCCAGACCGTTCCCACCCGAGGAAGGCATCTTCCACTCCCCCTTGTACAATTAGCTACCCTCCACTATATGAGCAGACAGCAAGTAGTGTTTGGGAATGAGATGAATCCCCGCAGGAGAAAAGGCAGGCCTTCAGAGAGGGACAAATACAATAACACTACCCACTAACCAGGGAAAGTAAACCTAACATTGCTGCAGATTTTCCTGGTGAGGTACTTATCCCTCAATGTCATTTCCTGTGACAGGAGCTTTTTTTTCCTCCTGTATCTTAGTGGGACTTTAACAGAGAACTAACATTTTACCTTGGTTCTCAAGTGCCTCATTGTGAATGTAAGAAATTATACCAATGTTGCTGAACAACTGTTCCATCTACCTCTGAAGAAAAAGAAAGCAAAAAGCCCTCCAGTCTTTGAATTACTGTAATTTAGTTCTTTTTATTAATGCCATGACAACAGAATAAAAACTGTAAAATGTTAATATTGAAGAGAAGCATACCAATAATTTTAAACTACACAACAAGGTAACTGAGATTATAACCTAAATCACTTCACTGATCAAATGCTGTCACTTGTGACAGTTCCCCATTTTTTTTAAAAAAATTCAAAAGTAGTAGTAAGGAGAAAAATGGCATCTGCTTCAGAAGAAGCAAAGTAAAACACTGAAAAAAAAAATAATGAAAGTTTCCAAAAAGTCGAATGGAGACTGGAAAACAAGTCCATCTTTTAGAAATCTGATTTCAGTTGAAAAAGTTTCAAGCATACAGCAGAATTAGAAGGGATTTAGCCTGCTCAGCAAGAAATTAAGGCTCTGGTCTCAATTCTCATCCCAAAAGACTCAAATTCAGCAGTTTCATCTCACAACACGGAGTTAGACAGCAAGTGGACTTGCCACAGAAAAACGCTATTTGTCTAGTACAAGTTAATTTAACATTTATAATATTGAATAATGTTTAAAAAAGATTAAAAAAATGAAGAGCCAAGATCAAAAAACTATATAAAAAGGCTCTTGCTCATCTCTGTTTCTTTTAAAGTTTCAAAAAGTACCTGACTAGTGGTAGTCATCTTAGTTGACTGGTTTATTTGGTGATAAATAATATGCTAAAAAGGTTATTTTTTGCATTTTACATTTCCATTTCTATCTCAAACTACTATACAAGCATAAAAAAAAATACCAACACCACACAACCATATCACACACACTGTGTGGCTGGGGATCCTTTTCCAAGTTCCTAACCATTAGTAATTACTGGAAGGAAAAGAGAGGTCACTGTGCTAAAGGGCAAGCGCAACTTCATGCGAGAGCGCTCTGAGCACAGCTGCTCTTCTCCTCCTCCACAGAAGGTCCTTTTGAGCTCCCCAAAAGGTGAATTTATGCTCACTTCTCACTAACAGACTTNCCTAACCATCAGTAATTACTGAAAGGAAAAGAGAGGTCACTGTGCTAAGGGGCAAGTGCAACTTCATGCGAGAGCACTCTGAGCACAACAGCTGCTCTTCTACTTCTCCACAGAAGGTCCTTTTGAGCTCCCCAAAAGGTGAATTTATGCTCACTTCTCACTAACAGACTTGACACATGCCACTTGTCCTGGCCCCCACACATTCCCTCCACCCCAATTCAGCCTTACTTGAACTACCAGGTAAGGGAGGATGTTTAGTGCAAGCAGGCAAGCAAGCATGAAAGCACATACTTCAGCTAAAAGTTGTCTCCTACACTGAAATACCAGAGCCACTGTCTTTTCCAACCTTTATAGACAATCAAGTTAAGGTAAACTTTCTATTAGGACCAATATTATATTTCAGGAAGTTGGTGTACAGCAATTTCTTGCATGCATTTTTATGGGAATTCATATGCCAGTTTATGTATTCCTGCATACTAATGTTGCCTTAAATATGTTTAAAGAGTTGATGTCTCAAACCTCAGCACAAGATTTTTCTCCCCTGCATACACACTCAGGAGGAATTTGCTTTCCTAAGAGCAAAGCTATTAGGGCAGCAGCAGGAAACTGCCCTTACAACAGGAAAGTTCCAAATCACAAATCCCAAACTGCCGGCAGCTGCTCAAGCAGAAGCAAGATTACTACTAGTGTTCCAGAGCTTTGCAGAAGCAGTATCAATTTCTGAAATGAAAGCTGCACAGGAATTCAAAGAACAGAACTTGACATAGGAGGAACACACCTATCAAGCTTATGTAGCAGCTGCCCAAAAGAGCGTGCTAAACTCCAATTCCTTTGGCCAGGAAGCAGTCACTTCTAAAAGGGAACAAAATAGCAATAAAAACTCCACCTCCTTCACCGCTGTGATGCTTAGGCCAACATTCCTGCACAAAGTACACCGCAGTACAAATTCATTATTCTCTCTATTTCTGTGGTCTTTGGGAGCCCTAATTGAAAAGCAGAACAAAAAGTGCCTGCCTCAAGCCATTTGCAAGCTAAATAAGATAAGGAAAGTAATAAATCAAAGGCATATTACAGACAAAAACCACTATTTATCTGAAAGAATTTGTTTTTAATACTCATTTACAGCAAGACACACTGAAAGATCTTTCCATAACAAGATTATGTTTCTTTTCCACAACACTTACCACTCACTTGCAAACCTGCACACGTGTTTACATGCGCTCGCTTTTAAACATCAAGGTGGGGGACCCACCAAGGAAAAGGCTCAAGGAGGAAGCAGCAGCACCTCCCACCCGCTTATCCCTACAAAAGGCTAAGCTCCTCTCTGCCAGGGTTCATTCTGGTCCCGCGCAGAGAGGTGCAGCCGGGGCTGCTCGCCTTGCCACGATGCTCTATGCTCACTTGGGCCCTCAGGCCACCAGGCAGCTGCGCGCAGACCCTGAACACCTTTCCAGGAACAGTGTGACTCACATTCCGAAGCTGCTCCCTGCTGTATTTCATATTCATTACTTTAAAATGACAAAACATAAATAAGGAAATGAGGGACCAGCAGAAAAATAACTGGAAAACCACAGGCTTTGTTTCAAAATTGTGTGCCTTCAGTACAGAGGGTTTTTAATTCCACAGATGCATTCTTAAGGTCTTTTAATTTTCAAATACACTGGTTGATTTAAGTATTAATCTCTTTAATCCACTTTTGAATTTTCAAAATTTGTAAGCACGAGAACTTTTAGTTTTCTGACAAATGGGCTATTACTTATTTTTCAAATAAAAGCACTGCAGAGAAGATTTGCAGTTAACTACTTTTGTGTTGAATATTACAGAACATACTTTAACCTGGAAAAATTAAATTTTAGTGTCTATATAGTAGGCATCTTTATGGCCAAATTTGCCTTTAAAGCTGGTAAAGCTGAAATAAATAGCCTTTGTCAAGTGTCCCACAACAGTATCTATCAAAAAAAAAAAAGACATTACACTGCATTAAATACAGAAAAGCTTAAATTTTCTAATATATATCGGTTACCTTATGCATAAAGACATTGTGTTAAAGCTTTAAATCTTTAAAGCTGAGTTTTCTTTAATAAGCTAAGTAACATTTGCCCAGGTATCTGCTTGTTCTTAAAGCTATGAACTTATCTTGAAGCACATTGCTAGACCTGAAGTTTATTACAGAATGTTTTCAGTAACCAGGAGCACATGATGGTGTAATCACACACCCTAGAATGAAGTAACACACTTAAAAAATGGTTATTTTAATGATTAAGCTAATGAGTTCTGAACTTCCAACCTACGTGGATGCAGTTTTATAATTACACAGCTTGAAATCCTCATCAACAAATCCAAATGCTCCTGAAACCCAAATCATTTTATAATCTTGAATAATGCATGGGACCTCAGCAGCAAAAAATTAAAACAAATTTCATAAAAATGCAAAGCTGCATGATCTATATTCTAAAAGAAGCTACATTACTGAAAGTATTGCTTAGTAAGTACTAATGATGGTGATTTATTTTCTCTCTCTAGTACTCACAGTTCAGATTCCACTTTAAAAATAAACAGACCAACTCCTACCAAAATATCATTGCATATATATGGCGGCTCACAGCATACCCTACCACACACGAGTGAAATCAGACATCTGCTTCCTAAACAAGTATTGGCTCAAAATAGCATAAAACCTTTCCTTCCTAGAAAGTGTGAAAACATTATATTTTTAAGAAAAGGCAGCAGCTTGACTGGCTGGCATACCATTTCATCAATAGCAAAAACAAAACTCTACTTTAGTTCATCCCAAGGGCAGCAAATTCAAAACCCACATTTTTTTTTCCTCCAAAAGAATCACCCCACTCCTTGCCCCTTTTTTGCTGTTTAATATAAAATAGAGATAAACTCAACGTCTTCTCAGAAAGGATTGGCAAGGTGCTTTTGAACAAATCAGTAAGTCAAAAAGCCTGGGCTCAAGATGAGGGGAAAAATGATCACAGCAGCCAGACTCTTTATCCTGCTCTGGAATTTTCTGGTCTCACTCTCTGGGGGAGGACTCCACCAGAGCAAGTTTTAAATGTACTGAAAAACATGACCGGATTTTTTAAAATACATCCTTTCTGATACTTCCCTTCCTTGGAGATATAAGTTGTTTAGCTAATCACCAGATACCTGCAGACTATTTATACGCTGGGTCTCTTGATAGCCCACAAGTTGTATGGAAGTTTTAGTCAGAGTAGCATTTTGGATTCATGCCATCATCACCCAAAACCAGCTAAGGCTACTTAAGTAAACAAAATACTGGCAACAGTAATGATTTCACATTCCTAAATTTTTACTATGGAAAACTACAACTGGAACAGCTCGTTGCAAATTATAGAAATAAGGAAGAAACAAAATACTCCAAATGTACCACAGCTAAGACCACTGCACCATAGCTTTGGAGGCTGTAGCTGAAATAGAGAATAAAGAAATAAGGTCCACTTTGATTTCAACCTCTACAGAGTTCGACAGATGAATGAACTACTAATTATACATTGTTAAACATATTTTAAGACCAATTTCCTCTGAGCTTTAAGATCTCATTTTTTGCATTCATTTTTAAAAGCACACAAAAAATGAATGCAAGATGAGAAGCATTAAGCCATACAGACAACTACCTACACTGATTCAAGCAGAGACATTATCCACAGCCTTAAAATTGCACTTGGGGGGAAAAAAGAAAAACATTAAAACCAAAAATGAAGAACAAAAACCCTTTCATGTCAGTTTTACTGAATTGCAACTTAATTTTTCCCACTGTGAACATATCAGGCTTTTGATCTCCCTATAGCATCCCATTAGCACCACAGGAAGACACAAGCCTCGGCTGCCTCAGAGGAACAAGGTCTCCCTGACAAGGCCTTCGGTCTTGCATTCAAAAGCACAAGCAAGACGCTGGCAGAAGCCCTATGCATTCTGTGGAAGTTCGAGGCACGTATTTGCCACAACAGTGCTGAGTCAGTGAACACAGATGTATTAAAACAATGACCTGGCTATAATATTCAGTCAATTGTCATAATAAAGCACTCCACACCAAAATCTCTAGTCTACAATAACATGCACCATCTTATAAAGAGCCACATTTATATGTGTGCGCGCACACACACACACTCTTTGATGCAGGCTTTGCTACAGACAAAGGGCACATACAGTAGTTCACATGCACTTGACACTTAAAATGTTACTTCCATATTAAAAGAAACTAAGATTCTTAAGTTGCTTTCAGTGGTATCATGCATATCTCAAATATGTATCGTTACATCAAAGAGATACGTACCCCCTTTTTAAAATTCTCTTGGTAAAAATTAGGTAACTCCTAGAACAGCCAACTTAAACACGAGAGCACATACTTCAACAAGTAAAATTTGTCTGCTGAAATTAAGTTCACACAACTCATTTTGTTTTCTCTGCACAAGGTTAATACTTTTTTGTATGACACAGACTGAATAAAAACCTCTATCTGCATTCTTGTTACCAGAAAGTTATAGAACCCTAGAGAAAACACTAGAAAGCTCATTTACATAGAAACCTAAAGTTTGAAGTGAATTTCAATATCAAGTATGCATTACTTGCATATATCATCTAGTTGGGCATCAGATCAGAAGATTAAAAAAAAAAATCTGTCAAGTGTGACATTTTCAGGCTCTACTAACCCATTCAAAGCAAATATGAGCAAGCCAACATCAAGGTTTTGCCACAGAACCTCAGAGAAAAGTTTTAAAACAGCAATACTAGCAGTGATGCTGCGACGCCCATGAATTCCATCAGCTCTTACCTCACATACACACCCAAAACAAAAACCCCCCACAACTGAGTCAATTTTGCTAATTTCCCTGGTTTTTGGTTTTGTTTTAGCACTGAATTCCTTCACCATCTAAGTGTAGAAGGTGTGGCTGAACAGCATTGTACATAGGATATTTTACTTCCGATTTCTTTTTCCATTTCAAAAGGAATCAGCGAGTGAAAGGAAGAAAAAAAACTGTTCAAAGGTTGACTGACTTCCATATAACTAAATTTAAATAAAGACAGCACCTTGAAGTGTGCAGTCACCTTCACAGCTGGAATGACAACCCTGAAAGTCTACAGAGGCAAACTCAGGTCACATACTGCTCTGTAAGTAGCAGCTTTGCATCTACCCAGCACTTCCAGAGGCTAAATCTAGCCATAAATTCTGGAAAAGTCTGGAATTTTCTAAAAGAAAACATTTCTGACATTTGAAGAGACATTTGCCCTATATAGTTACAACAGTCTTGAACATTTTCTTTTGCTTCTGAACCCATACTTTAAGTTACATGCTGAAGGAACCTCTTCAGACCATTCATACATTCATGATACTTGTTGCTTTACCGAGACCAAAGTCAAACAGCCCTCTAAATAGTAAGGTTTAAGGGAATTATTTCACATCCTCTACAAAAATAACTTTGGTCAGATCTTCAGCTTCCTAACAGTAGCTCACATGGGCCTAATAGCCAATAGTCAGCAGATGATTTTGCTAACATTTTGGAGAGCTTCCAGGAGACATGTTTTCTCAATATTGCTCTTCTGCCGGCAGTGAACTAAGAAGGAAGAATTCATTGATTTTCCTATATAATATTTCATTAAATACTTAGTTAAAATAATTATCTGAACTACACTTATACCATTTACTTCATTTCATCATTAGAAATATTTAAATGATGGTTACAGTCCCTATAAATCTATGAATTGAATGTCACTATTCCAGCATTACTTTCACTCCATGTCCTTCAAAAGCTTCAGCTCTTATTAAAGATATACCTGGAAGTCAAATATATTTAACAAAGAAGAAGTCCAAGTAAAAATATTTCTAAGATCATATCAGCATGTTGATATTTCAGTATTAACCCAATGCCAATTAATCATGCACCTTTTGCCCTACAGTCCTCAAAATCCTATGAGCTGAGATCGCTTTAACACAGATTATTAAAATTAATACAAAACTTCATCTAAATGTTGCGAGACACTAAAAAGAATTTGAAACAGAAGGAAAGCAGTAATATTCAGATTTTTTCCTTTTATGGTATCTTGCCAGCTTATTGTATCACCCGAGCAGTACATTAATACCCAAGTATTACAAATTCTGACCCACCAAAAAGCATTGGAACCCTCAGGGAGGGCCAAGGTTACTTAGTTTATGGGTAATGAAACTGTGTTCTAGCATTTCACTGCCTCCATAATGTCAGAGGATCCAAATATGCTGGAAATAGGCCTCGGTAAATAGAAACTCATGCAAAGGCAAGGGAGGGGGGCTCTCCCTATTGCAAAAGTAGTGAAATAGAGTATCTTTTAGGAAGCTGTCCCAGAAAGAAGTGAAGTTATTCAATTTGGTATTAGCCTACTTGTTACCAGAAGGAACAGCCATGCCCTCCTATTCATTTCAAACTTGTTTCCGTTCCCACCTTTGTCCTGGTGCTAACACTTATGTAACCACCCATAAAGCCACCCGAGGGAACCAAGGGAAGGAAAGGGAGGTCAGTTTTCAGCTAGAGCCTCAACATTGCAAGTCACCGAGATGCCACTTGAATATAACAAACATAAGAAAGGGCAGCGACACAGCCCAGGACATGGCTGGGAAGAAAGGGCATAACTGCACATTTGCCTCATTAAAGAAGCTTTATAACCTCAATGTGAATTAGGTTTTTGCTGAGAAATACTTTCTAAAGGAATACATCTCAGCTATAGAGGGGAACTCCAGAAACATTACTAACACCAGGCTAAAACCAGCACCTTTGCAGAAAACCCTAAAGCCAGAGAATAGTCAAGGGTTTCAGACTTGCATCTGACTGGAAAGCAAATTAGGCTCAGCAGAAGCAGGGGAGAGAGCATCTGAATAATGAATTTCCCAAACACTCTCATATGATGCATGTTGTCAAGCACACATGATACTAATTTAGGACCATTCCATGCACAAGCAGGTCAAGACAACCCCCCAATACCCTTGCAGTTGACAGCAATGAATTTTATCTACCATTATATTGTTCACTGAGCTCTCAATAATTTTGAGTTCAAGAAGAAACCACAAGTTAACACATCTAGAGTTAAAACACATTGCTACTCCTAGTAATCCACATTAGGCATTCAGCCACCCCCATTTCAGATTTCAAACGTGTCCTTTTATTCCCTTTTTCTCTCTCAATCATTTCCTCAGCTATGACAGCATTTTGCTGCTTACCTCCTGAGCACTTGTGCCTCCTTAACTGTTTCTCAGTTAGGATTATCAAAAGCTTTTGCAAATGCAAATAGATTATTATGGCCAATAGCTCTCCTTGATTCACTGTTTTGTTGCCACAGAGAAAGAATTTCAGCAGATTACCATACACATTTTCATGGTCTAGAGCAATTAAGGCTTAAAAAAAAAAGAAAAATAAGATCAGCTACTTTGCCACTAAAACAGAGCCTGACGGTCACCAATGTCAAGTGCACTTCTGTTTAAAGCCATTGAGGTTAAGTGCAACATTTGTTTTTGGACATAGTAATTGATTTCACGAGAGACTGCATCATTGGCTGGGAAAAATGACAAGAACAAGGACACAAGGACAAATCCTATTTATTAACCACATATGTAAAAAGTCATAATCAAAGAGAATCAATGCACTGGTACTCAGATGCAAGTATTAAATATTGTTTTGTCCATACTCCCTGGATAGATTAATACCAGTGCACACTCAAGCACTAACCGGCCAAAATAAAGCTGACCAATTACATGGCTGGTTCTTGGTGATTTGATGATACCAACCCTCACAAGCAGGTAGGACCAACAGCTTCTACGGTTGTTGGTCGAGCTCCAACCCTCAAATGGAAGATGTTTGCTTGGCTCTCTAGCCACTAGTCCCATAAGATAATTTCTAGATTATCTCCTGGCTATATCAAGAACAGTTTTGCCCCTGCAGCTAGTTCAGCAAGTCTTATTCATCACTCCTTCACTAGGGTCCACTGAAGAAGAGAGCAAGAGGCTTCTTTGCATCTACTGTTTTTCTACCCAAAATGGGCATATCTGAACTCCTGATTAGAGACACAAACACCCAGTGCTGCAGAACTAGTCTACTCAGAGTATCAGGAACAAATCTAGAAACTCCTCCTAAATGCGACATAGTTGAGGCAGCTGTTTTTGTCACTGCAAGATTTCTTGTCTATTTATTTTATTATACGTCTTCAAGCTCAATAACTTCTTTCAAACTTCTACACAGAGGAAGAGATTATAAAGATATTTGAGCAACATAAAATGAAAAGTCTTGTAAAACTCTCATTCATTCCTCATTGTATTTTCATACAATAATAAAAAGAAATGCAAAACTGCTTGAAAAGGTCAAAGCTCTAAATCAACTATTAATCTCCTCTGCTCATCTTCATTACTTTGCTCATGCTTTCCTTTCATTTTTACTCCAGAAACAAGAGATCTATAGCACCTTTAGGCAGATGTGTTTGATTTAAGGGTATCTCAATATCTGCCTCAAACGCCAGAGATCCACGCAATGAGAAAGTAATGTGTTAAGAGAGACAACAGAAATCAAAACAGCATTTTCATTCAAGCTCTACCTTATCTTTGTCTTCCACAACATCAGCCAGCACATCATCGGGGTCCAGGATTCCTCCATCTGTATACTCCAAGTGGTGGATATTTACCCAGTAGGTTGGATCCTATAAAACAGACAAAAGATTTCAAGCTAATTTTGTATGATTTTAGCTCAACCAGACAGCACTGCTTTGTATCTCATCTCCTTACCACACATTCCCCTCTTGAATTATGAGATAAAGACTTGAAACCTACCTGAAATTGAAATTTCAGCATATGCACAAAGTGCGAACTACACACTCCCCAAAATGACACTCCAATGTCCCTACCAATAGAACACTTTGCAAGTGACCTTACAGAAGGAGATTTACATTGGTCTATTATGCAGTTCAATTCTTCAGTTAGATAGTTAACACAGAAACCAAGAAATTAACTTTTTTCTTTTTCAACTAGCTTATAGTTGGACAATGTGGGTTATCACCAGCACACACGTGAGTGCATGTATGTATGTATGGACACACGCCATTCCTGGCAATTCCTGGCATATATATTTAATTCAGGTTATTTCTTTGAAAAGTTAGCTGAAGCACAAATAAATTTATTAATTTATTTTCACAAATTAATGGTCCTCAAACTCTGGCACCATTTAGCATCCTGCACATTTAACACAAACAGGGATCATGTTAGCCTCCTAATAACATTTTCCTCATGTAGTAACCACACCACTTCAACAACTGAGAGCTTAACTCCCACTCCCCTGACACTGAAACAAAAACCATGACGCGTTCACCATGTCCTGATGTCAGAATACTGCTTAACAGCAAGTTCTCCCAGAGATGAAACACAAATCAGAGCAGACACCTGGTCACGTAGCCACTGAGTGTATACACATGACCTGCAGTGGGGGCAAGCTAAGTGAAACACAGTTGTAATTGAACAACTTTAGACAACACATAATTTATCCTCTCAGGGCCAGCAAACACATGTCAGCTCATTAAGTCATGTTTTAAGTACTCTGCACTATCATCACTGGCAAACATCGCCCAGGATTGGTACAGCTGGTTGAAAACATGCTTAGTTGAGATAACGTTCTACTTGAGGCATCCATCAAACACCACTGACATTAGCCAAAAGATGCTAAAATTAAAGCCCAAGAAACTGAGGCAGACGCACACACATCCCTCCCCAGAGCCTTGAGAACAGTCTCCTAAGCAGAGGATGCAGCAGAGCACAGCTGGCACTGCCTACAGTCCCAGGGATGCTGGGAATACAGGTATAGCCATTCCTTGCTGCCTGTCATGGCTATTACATTGAGTCTATTAGCTCTTTCATTAAGAAAACATTGTTACATCCACAATGCCAACACTGCCCCAATGCCTATTGCCGCAAAACTGCACAGAGCGAAGTAGGACATGATGATCCCAAGATCGGGGAAGCTACAGGTTCATTTAAGAACAGTTCAGACAGTTACCCAGAGCTGTTCTCAGTAGCTCTTCAGATCAGCAGCTATTCCCTCTCTCCCTCCCTTTCCACTCTAACAACTTCTTTTTCACCCATGTGGCTTTTCTGACCCAGGTCCCTGAAGAGCCAGCCAGCCAGGCTGGCCAGCACTACAGCCACACAGTGCCAGCAGCCAGGAGTCACCCTCAGGGGCAGCTGCTTCATCCCCACTGCCACCAAATGTAGAGCCACAACCAGTTTTGAATTTTAACGCTAACAAAATAAAGTCTCCTACANACTACAGCCGCACAGTGCCAGTAGCCAGCAGTCACCCTCAGGGGCAGCTGCCACCAAATGTAGAGCCACAACCAGTTTTGAATTTTAACGCTAACAAAATAAAGTCTCCTACATCACAGACTCAGACATCATCATCTAGTAGAGCTTAGAGTATGAAGAGGCAAGACAGAGAGTCTGTCCAAGATACAAATACTGATGTTTTCAGACACTTTGAAGAGGCTTCCCAAACAAAATGGGTAACTAAAGCACTCTCTGTAAAAAAAGCTTATTAAACACCTTCCCCCACACCTTTTAAGCAACAAACTATATCAGTTTATGGTGTCATAAATATAAAAAAAAATTAGAAGATTTTCTCAAAATTTCATTTTTAGTCTCATTACATAAGTGCAATTAGCTAGTTAACAATATCTCCAAGCCCATAAGAAATATTCTTTCTAGTTCTAATGTAGGGGATGGGGAAACTTTTTTACATAAACTAATATTTCATCTGCACAAGAAATGTATTTAGCTCCCTTCTCCTATTCTTAAACACAAAACATAATTGCATTGGTAAAAGTAATTCTCTTGCCATTAGCTCCAAAGTAGCGTAGCTTCACGTTTTTTCAACTGCAGAATATTATTACAGAAATTAGTATGCACCAGCATCAACACAGTCTTTCTTCTGGCCCAGATGCTCTCCCACTTGGCTATATGTCATGAGCTTAGTACTGAAATTTACTGCCTTGTATTTGAGCACATTTGTAAGGTACAGTATTTGTAAGGTACAGTAGAGCTGAATGACAACCAGCTAGTTAAGCATGTATCTCTAACCTGTTTTAACTGGAATTACTAGTTATTCTATTTTGTGTAGCAAATAAGATAAAAGGCAAAGAAGAAATATTTTTCTGTGCAAGCAGCAAGCATGTTAACTCACATCATGCAAGTTACTTAAATGCAGAGGTGTTGTGAAAGTTACTTGGCCCTTTTTGTGGCTGTGTTTGTTAAAAGGATTCATCAGTAACACCACCAGAACAGCACTCTTCAAAACCACTCCTGTTAACGAGGCTGCAGAAGGTAACATTTTGGGGGGCTGAAGCTATACTAAAAACTACTTGTGTAACTGGTTACATCTGGTAAATCTCTCTCCTGCACATTTATTAAAGCTAATGGGGGGGACAACCACCTACCCTCCCCAAACAAGAACTCCTATGCAGTTGATTGAAGGGTTTTACTTCCAACACTTAAGTCTATCTGTAATCTACTGGCTTACACCAACTCAGATACTCAGTTGGTTTTTGTTTGTTTTCAAAGTTGCCAGGATACCAGCCCAAGCCAAAGAGCTACCTTTACTTGCATCAAGCATCCCAATCTCAAACTTCCTATTAGTCTGGCCCACAACAAGTATAGTAATTTAGTTTCTTTGGTTAGGGTCACTACCAAAAGCATAAACATCTCTGTATCAATGTGAAAAAGCAGGCATGTCAGTCCTCTCCAATACTTGGAGATAAGTGCTGCCTAAACAAGATTTCTTATTAATTCAGAAATACATATTCAGAAGACAATGCCGCATAACTGGGATGCAAAAATAAGCAACGTATGAAACTTACCAGAGCCTTTAAAAAGAAAAAAAAAAACAAAACAGGAAGTAAGCACACTCCTTAATCCTTCTCCTATAGGAGGGTCTCTTCTAGCTAAGAAATAGGGACCATAATGCAAAACAAGAGAGGTTTGCAGCCTCCAATAACATTGTCTAAATTATGGGGAGAAATGACCTAAGTTCCCAAGTCCCCCAACAAAATTGTACCTTGAACCTCTTTTCTCATTAGTTAGCTGTGATTCTGAGTGTTCACAGCACCTGTATATGCCCTTCAGTATGCTCCAGTAACAGCATCTAATATTAAGGGAACATATGAATAAGTTAGCTGGTATAACATATACCAGCATTTCCCAACTGAATATTGAACAGTTAAACTAATATGCATTTTACCTTAGGGTTGCAAGTCATGTTTGTGTTTAACATCAAGCCACTTAAACACTGTTTATCATCAATTCCTTTATGTGCGGGAGAGCACTTTAGGAATTACTATGCAAATATTTACCAAATGATAAATTAAAGCTAGGCCACATGAATGCACAAGTACAAAGTAGGCAGAAGTAACAGATTTTTTTTTTTTTTTTTTTAATTTCAATACTTCTGATGTTCCCATTGCCACCAAATCCCAACTTAAAAATCACCGCTTGGTGCAGTAACTTCAGTGTTCACATAATTAAATTCAAATATTTTCAGAAATCTTCTACGACCTTTTTGTTTTTACTTCTTCCACTTTTTGGTCAACAGTAAGAGATATTCAAGTCTATAATTGAAAAAAATCACTCTTAAAAACCACGCATGTCCAAACATACACGTTTTTCATATACAGAAATCTTGTAGCAATTGCATTTGTTCCAAACTTCAACAGGAATAAGTCAGTCTACTTTTCTGAAAATTAAAATCACATACTTAATAAACAGTCTAACACATATAGCATATTTCCAATTGCTTATGAGCAAGGTATGGTAAACAAGTTTGGGACATGTTTAGAGGTACCATCAACAAAACAAAAAACAGTCCTTGGTGAATTTATTATTGCTCAGTTCTGTTGAACATAAGTGCAATCTCTTCTAGTTAAGTGCAATCTCTAACCTCAAATTTCTTATTTAAGCACAGAAAATAGAAAAAAAAAAATTAAGAAGTAGGAATGACTCCCCCCACAATTCTGTCTCAGATCTTGGAGAACCACCTCCATTTTATGACCTTCCCTACAGCAATAACGCTTTATGACAAAGGAGGTATTTTGGGTTATGTTCAAACATTATTGTACAGCTCTGCTTGTTAATGCAAGAATTATGTCCTTATATAGCCTTATATATGTCCTTATTATCTAGTCAACAAATTGAGAACGTTCTTGCCAAGTGTTTTTGATACCTTTCCTCAATCAGTATGGGGTCCTATTGCCTCTCAATATATAACAAGGACTTGATGATGCTGTAAGCAGACTCTGGCTCCTGATATATCAGTATCCACAAGCCAGACGACCATTTAAGTAACAGATGCTTTCAAACTAGAGCTTGCAGAGCTAGCAACAAGAACCAGGAGAGCTGAGGAGAAAGAGAAATGGAAGATTTTGTCCAGCTTCAAGTTTCATCTCCACATACTTCAAAGCTTATTGCTAAATTAAAGCAGCTTTTAGGATTTTTTTTTTTTTTTTTTAAATCTATAGCCACCTCCAAAAGTCTAAAGTGGGTCTAGTCAGACAGCATTACAACTGCCAGCATTACTATTGCCAGCAATTAAACTACTTGACCAGCAGCAGCAGGTCAGTGCGCAAGGATTTGCATACTGCATATTAATTCCATTAATTGTTAAATATTCCTGAGTCGCAGCAGAAGGATTTCTCATGAATGATCCTCAGCTAACAGCTAAATCTCAGCAGCAGAAGAATGAATGTACATGCACTTGAACCTGCTTCTACAACTGCAGTGCATAACCTATGCCAAAGAAGAAAGGTTTATCACTTCTCCCACAAGCAGGCAAAGTGCCAAGCGTAACCAATACACACGTAGACAATAGAAATACATGGTTTCTGTAACCGTCTTATGTTGACATTACCTTTTTAAAGAATAAAAATAAACTAAAGAAGTTTCTGTAGAAAGTCAGCATACTGCACAGCAGCTGAAGGCTGTTCTAGACAGTTACTAGAATCGGCAGATCCCAGTACTGACCAGACCAATAGTCCAGGGACTAATATGCCTCCCTTATGAAAGTCATTTGAGTATAAATTAGCCATTCTTCTCTCAAAATTAGAGAAAAGAAACACTTGAATATTTCACTGCTCAGAAGTTTCGCAGGGTTAAGCTATGAAGGAATGAATTTCTGACAAGTTCCTAGCTCTCAGCATGGAAAATAAAAATCCAATCCTGAAGTTACTATTTTCAGATTGTTTGTTTATAGCTCTGTAGTTCAACTGGAAGTAATCAGACATGATATCTTAACCATTTCTAGTTAGAAACTTTATTGTTATAAAGGTTAAGGTACAGCAGATTAAGGTAGCAAAGAAGATGCCTCTCATTCCATGGAATATATTACACCTTTGAAAAAACTAAAATCTGCTTGCATTAGAATTGAAAATACTGCAAGATGTTAGGGAGAAGATAAAACTTATTTACATCATTCTATCACATGAAGGAATCTACAGTCTCTCTTTTCAGTAACGTTCAAGACAAAGATCTGTAAAAGTCTGCATTCAAAAGACAAAAATTAAAGCTAGAGAAAAAGGAAAGAAGGGAGTCTGCTCATCAAAACTGCTTTTAAGCATCCAGCAATAAAACTACAAAAAACACAGAAGGTTATACAGTAAAAGCAGTCCTAAAATGGTGATGGTCAAAGGTGCTTCTTTTCGATCTTCCAGATAGAATTCCACTTTAAATTTCCTCCTTACCTGGTTTTATCTTAATTGTTGGGTCATGGAGAATAGGAAGCAATTACTTCAAGCAATTGAATTTAAAAGTTCTTCACTCTTAACAAAAGATTTAGGAGGGCTGACTAAAGGGTTCAACTCCCATACCAAAAGCAGGCTCACCTCCCTTTCCACAGCACTCTCACAGAGCAAGGGCATTTCACATCACCTGGAATAACTACAGGCATGTAGTCCTCAAACTCTTGTTTGCTGTGAGTCAGACTAAAGGAACAGAACAGGCAAAAAAAAATGCAAGGGAAAGAGAGACACCCTATACTGGTAGTTTTGAACAGTGGTTGCATTTGTTGGCTTCACAGGGAGAAGTTCGTAGTCAAGAGATCCACCTCTGTGACAACAGCCTCTGAAAGCCAGAACCTTTTCTCTCAAGTCTCCCTCCCAGGTAAGGAAGGGAACTGAGCATATGCATAAACACCTTTGAAGTGAGGCAAGGACTTAACCAAAGTCATTACAAGGGGTTCACACATTTCAGCAGCCTAGGGGCACAGCTGGGACATCACTGCCTGCTATGCGAGGGCCACCTAAAAAGGACTGTTAACCTGATAAGTCACTTTTGACCATTACTTGGAGAAAATTAAAAGGATGCTGCAGTGCAGTCTAACCACTGAGCAACCATTCAAACACACTGGCAGCCACCTCTCTAAGACTTCACCTTAGTAAGTCTCCCTTATTAGTTTGTTTGTAATGGCTAGAATTAGTTGTTTCCAAGTTCAATGTACACTCAGAACAAAAATCCTAAAATACCTGCAAGCATGACGTTTAACACTGGTATACACGCAGTAATTCGAGGAATCCCTAAATTTCCTCAATTAAAAAAGTTAAATACAAATAGAAATAGGGGATTCAAAAGGATTTAGTACAAGTCAAAAAAAAAAAAAAAAAGAACCATATGGGTTAAGGTAAATATAACAGGTGCTTACAGAGGATACACTTGATCTGTTTCATGCCTCTGTCAGCTTATATGCCCCAATTTAAATACAGAAATGAATATGAGAAAACACAGTCACCCTAAATAATATATCTATGATACTTGGTTTCTGGCCAAAGGAACCTCTTTGAAAATCAAAGAGGTTAAGAGATTTGCTTCATACAGTAAGATGACAGAGGAAGAAAATGAATTGTACTGCTTCAAACAGGAATAAATTAAACATTCAAGTATGAGCTGAACTATAATGAAGTTGTTTCAAGGGAAGACAAATTATTTGCCCTACCTGGCAACAGCTCCTTTCAGAACATAGCAGGGATTATTCCAAGGGCAACTCATTGCTAAAAGAAAAATCTGTATTTATAACACACATATGCATATATATTTTTCATTTTATCTTTCAAAAGAAGTTGTGAAAACTTTTCCTTTCCCAATCATTTTATTTTTAATCATCGTTGGATATGATACTGTGGAAAGGTGCTGTCCTAAATTGATAGGAAACTCTGATATGTGCATGTGTGTGGAGGAGGTGAGGATTTCACATAAGGTGAAATCCCACTCCTTAAAACTTTTACTCTCTGAAAGTATTAAAAAGCATGATATCCAAACGGAGACCCCAATCAGATAAGTATAAAGACAGATTTATCTTCAGCTTGCTATGCTGGGCAGCAAGAGTGCAGCTTTTACAAAGTCTGCTCATCCCTTTTTGTCTTGGCGGTTCTTCAGGATTAGAAGAGAAAGAAGAAAAGCAACAAAATCCATCCATGAGGTCTGTGGAGCACCCCAGACTAGTGACAGGAAGAGCAGTGCATACTGGGCAAGGACAGAAAGACTCCTCTCGCTTTTCTCTGAAGTCAAGGTGACTAATGAGTAAAGCTAAAAACACACATAAATATTTGTAAGATCACAGCCTTTCTTTGTTCCATACAAGGTACCCAGGAGTGCTATTTCTCATCCTCAAAAGATTGCCACGAAGACAATTCCATTATCTGCTTGAAAGCCTGAGACAGTGATTAAGGTCCTAAAAGAGCCCAGGCAGCAGGGCAAAGCCAAACAAAGATGCCATTTGATGCTGACAAAATGATTCTGTCACAAAGAGCGTCAATCATGTCACAGAAAACAGGAAAAGGATTCTGCTCCTAAGACTCATCCTTCAAAAATCTTCCATCTCAAATTCAAAACTGGTTAGCTAATTCAGCTCAAGGTAGATAGTTCTCACCTCTTGTGATCCAGAAAGATAATCTAGGAAAGACAATCTTGCAAAGCAGAAAAGCGCTACAAGATGGTTAAGACCATCTATGCAGAGATAGACAAAACAAAAGCTCCTTTCTTCTCTGCCTAAACAAGGCCCCCACCCATCCATTCACACACAGCCACAAGCAGCCAGATTCCTAGCACAGAATTCCCAAGGATGTAGCAGGACACAGATTCACAGATCTGATACTAACCTAGAGCATTTTAAAGTACGCTCAAACTGCGATTTGATTTGCTACTCTGGAATTCAAAAATACAGCTATTCTGATTTCATACCAAATCAGAGTATCAGAGCGAACACCATTCTCTACACACAGCCCACTACTTGAATATTATTTGCAGACTGAAAAACATGACACTTGCATTTAAAAGTAATTAAATATTTCAGTGCAAAACAAAAATGTGAAACCAGAACATGCAGAAATATTTGGACACACATATTCAGGCAAGCAGGTTCCAGACTGCTCTTATCAGAACTACAATAAAAAAAGCCCTTTTAGCAAAGTATCAACTAAAATTTTACTGCACCATATGCCAGGCTTTGAATTTAAAATCACCTATATGAACAGAAAAATGGTAAATGCAAATGCAGCTTCAGTTATGTTAATATTTAAACTCAAAGTAGCCATTAGCTTATCGTGCCCATTAGACGAGATTGTTTCAATAATGCAGAAGCACGAAAGCCTCAGCCCTACACATACGGACACTTAAGTCAAAACACCAGCTCCAGGACAAAGCGTCCATAAATAAACTCAACAGCATTTCAAACTTCACAGCTCACCACATATTAGCTAAAAGGCCCGGGTTGCTATTGTTATGTTAATAAGTGGTTATACAGCCATAGGCTGTATAACACAGGCTGGCCAATAATTAATTAGCACTGGGTCTGACCTTTTGTTTCTTGGAGATCTGAAGGTAATATTGGGAGTAGGGACCACAGTCATGATTTCTAAAATCCAGTATAAAGCAAGCACAAAACAATAAAGCTACTTCAAACTGCCAGCAATTCTTCACACAGAAATAAGGTGAAAAAAGTATTCGGGAAGTGAGAGGTATGTGTACTAAAGCATAGCATTTCTAAAGTGAAGTCCAGGTTAAGTGAGTGAATAATGATGCTTCTATTCTGACAACTAAAACTGAAGATATCTTAAATTCAGAGCAACCAAAGCATCTCAAGATAGTAAAAGCAAAGAGCAGGCTATGAACTCGGAGTTCAGTTACTAGCACTACTCTGAAGTATACTAGATTGTGAAATAAGAAGTTTAGGAGTTAGGCTCCACAGAAACCACTTCAGCTTTCCATCTACAAACTATTTGAGATTACAATTCTCCAGCTTTCTTTGGTGAAGTGGTTAATGTATTTGCAACTGACCCAAGATTACTTGGCAGAAATGGTTTAAGTTTCAAATACGTGATGGAGTAAGAACAGATTCCAAACTCCCACAACACACACACCTGTAGGACAATGCAGATCAGGGACAACGAAATCCTATAAAACTGTACAGCATAAACAGAGTCTCAGGCAACACTCACACAGGAAAAACAGTAATTTATAGAAGTATATCCTTAATTCCAAGTACAAAGGCCTTCCTTGGGGGAAGTGAAGGAAGGAATGAGCAGAGAAGATGATCTCCTGCAATCATAGAGAATTATTTCACCTTCCTCAGATATAGCACTCAAGTAGGTGATGCAGTAGCACGTAAGTCCTATTTCTTGTGTGGATGTGCCCCTGAAGAGAAATGGGTCATGCATTTTGCCTAAGGGTCACAGGCCCACACTGTCTGTAAGGTCTGTCAGTAGAGACTGTTAAGAGAGAAGTAGGCCTCTTCCACACCAGGCAAACCCACAAGTCCTGAAGAAGTTTCCTGCTTAACAGCAGGGGTAAGGCTGGCTGTGCGCCAGTAGGCAGGAGAGTGAGGCAGCCAGCTCAAGCTGGAGAATGACAGCAGGGACACATGCTCCAGTTGCTATATTGCAGCAACCTTCTTCCACTTCTCCAGTCCTCTTAACAGGAGTTTCTTCAGAGTTTGACAGAAAGTAATTGTAATCCAGGGAAAAGATTCCAGGAGAACAGAATTATCCAAACAACTGCTAGTAACCAAACTTCACTGCCATACCTGCATGCACTTTGCAACAGTCCTGAAATGCCACCTCAATCTTCCTGTTCATTTACAATTTGATACCATCCAGCACTCATCCAGATTTGTCCAATTTACTTCTCAGACAGCCAGCTGTCATTTATCCTTTCTGGGTTTGACAACAGTATTCTCCATTACACATTACACTGGGTTCAAGTGGCTAGAGAAATAAGATTTCACTGTAAAAAAATAAATCGAGAGATATTAGAAACACCTACAGCAAACAGGACAGGACACAGGCAGTACTCACAAAAATGCCCCAAGCTGAACAGGTTATAGGAATGCTTTATCACTACCCAGCGTCAAGAGGACTCCCAGGATAGCATTACCTCCTCATTAATGGAAGTGATTACATCTCAGTTTTCCAACTCACATACGTAACTACTGGTAGGGAGCCTGTAACTGATGAGTTTGGCCACAGGACACTATGCTGTGTTAAGCCTTAAGGCTTTTCAGGAACATAATTGGATTTACTTTCACTAAGTAGTAGTTTTATTGATACGTGCTGGTGCCTGAGCAAAAACTGCACATGCAATGAAACAGTTGATCCTGCTTTTAACGGCTAGTAGGTAAGAAAGCAGCCAGTTGACAGAGAAATGATAACATCAGAAACTGCTGGTATGTTGGTCCCATAGGCTAAATGGCTTGGCCTGCTGAAGAACCTGCAACAGATTTGGCTGCATTATTATAGGCATCTCTTACAGTAACCATATCCTAGACAGGTAGGCTAAAAAAAAAAAAAAAAAAAAAAAA
>VWPW01024029.1:76843-87717 GCA_013389825.1 Crypturellus undulatus
TACTTGTAAAAAAAAAAAAAAAAAAAAAAAAAAAAAAAAAAAAAAAAGAAAACACCCCACAAACACACACTATCCTCCTTCTATCCTCCTTTTGCCCAGCAGTTTAAAAGCCTGCATGATGACCACTGCTAATGCAGAGTTGGGTTTCTCACCATCTGCAATGTCAAGGTGTTGTCAACAGACCAATTTCAAGTTTCTAACTCTTCAGGAAGTTTTCGTTTTGTATCCCATGACAGCCATTCTTGAAGCAGTTGTTCAGGATATATTTATTACAATCAGCAGGGGAAAAAAGTGTGCACAAGATATGGTTAGCTCTGGTTCAGAGGAACCATTTTCTATCTTTTCTGTATTGGACAGCCAAAGAGGAGGCTGAGGTGGGAGAAGCAAAGGAGGACAGACAAGTTTCCAGCTACAAGCAATACCCTATTTGTTAAAAAATGCAACTGTCAGACTATATGAACAATTACAGTATTTGACTTCTAATTGATATCAAATTCATATTTTAACTGATGCATTTTTCAGATAATTGCTGCAGTCTATCCTAAGGAATGGAACGGGGAAGAGCAGGGATTTTGAGAAAGCCAACTTCTGTAGAAAATCACAACAGGATGACTAACCTAAAGAAAACACAATTGAAGTTGGTGAGTCACAGCAAAATAAATCACATTTTTGGCAGACTTGAGGAAAGCAGATATTTTCTCAGATCTCGAACTCCCTTTCAGCATGAAAGGCATCAGCTTTTGTGAAAGTAATCCAATAGGTTGTTGACAATCTCTTACTGCAGTCTTATTTTATAGAATAACAACAGAAAAGTCTTATACCAGAAGAAAAAAAAAAATCACTATTTTAGCTAACTTTTTTTTTTTTTTTTTAAGCATCACATGAGTTAAAGCAGCATCATTCAAAGGCAAACTATCTCTATACAGAGGTTAAAATACATGGACCGATGACCAATGTAAAAGTGTGTCTTCTCCAGTGAAATTTCTGAAAATACTGACATTTTTCTAATACTAGCCCACTAGAGACTTTATGGAGGGTAGGGGAAGAAGGGCCAAGAGGCCTCCTTTATCTATCTCTTAGTTTCCAAATGGGCTTTCACTTGGACTAATGCACAGTTCAAGAAATAGCAAAGCATTTCCCCCCCGCTCTTAAAAGAAATCATCAAATCAAGATTAAGGGACAAAATTAGAACTAACAATTCTAAACACTGCACACAATATGTTGGAAGATCTGGTCCCACACATACATACCTAAAGATGTACCTAAATATTTAACAATATTTTCAGTAGCAGTACATCCAAAAATTTTTGGAAGTCATTCATCATTTTAATATAAGCTGAAAGAACAAACTTCTTTATAGAAATACATGATTTAGAGCATGCAAAGCCTCAAGATGTATTTTAATACCACAAGCTTGACTCAATAGAAAAATAAACTACTAAGAAGCAGTAAATTCATCCAAATTAGAAGACAACATGACACAGGCTACAGGATCAACAGATGAAGCATCTGTCCCACCTAATCTCACTTTCACATTCTAGCTGGTTTTCTTCATACCTGAAGTCCCCTCGGTCTCCCAGTTGCATCTGGAATGATTGCTTTCACCCACGCCTCAAAGCAGTATTTACTGCCTTAGTTTTCATCCGCCTCTGTACAGGGGCTGTGACAAGGTTACTCTTAGACAACTGTTAGGCTGCATTTCAGTTCCAGCTCCTTCTGCATCTTTACTATCCTGCTCCAGGTGACTTCTGGTTTGGTTCAGGAGGGAAACCTAGGGGCACAAGTTTTTGTTACACAGCTGCATAAGCCTTACTACCCATAAAAGAAAAGGTGTGACTAAGCCTTTTAAAGGCTTGAGCAACTGCAAAGCTGCAAGCTCACTTCAGACCTGCAGAATCCCTGGATTATTTTTAGTAGAGCTACAGACAGCCATGAACTGAGCTGTTAATTGCCTCCCTTACCTCTGTACTACAGTGCTCTGCCCTAGCTTTTCAGTGTTTAGTATATGGGAGAAACCCAGCAAGATACTTTCTGAATCAAGAGAACTATCAAGAGACCTATCCAAAGCCTGACTGAACAATCGAAAAAAGCCTTATAAGAAAAGGCTGGCAGCTACTCAGCCAGGAAGGCACAGGAGACGTTCTGCAACTGGCCTCTACACAGGAGTGGTGGCCTTGGACAACAGGAGTCTGACTAGGCACGAAGGAGCTAGTTTGTCCCTACTAAATACAAAATGCAAAGCTAAGTTTGCAGCCTGGTTTCACTTCCCGTTTCAGCTCAAAAATGAGAGAGCTGGCAAGCAGAGAGCATTAGTGGAACGCCCTGTAACACTCAAAATACTATCCATCAAACTCATCATCAAATCAAGAGCACATGGGATCATTAAAAGTTACCCTGGTCAGTTTATACAGAGGTCATGGCAGGCAGACTAGGCCACCAAGAACTGTATTCAGCAAAAATAATAACTACAAGGACTGAAGTAAATGTTGCTTCTACATTCAGCAATACTAAGATTCCCAATACACAGGAAAACAGCAGCATTATATGGCATTATCCCTATTAATTACATCCAGGGCATGAAAACAGAGCAACCAAAACCAAAACAACAACAGAACTTGAAAACTAACTTGAAGTAACTTGAAAGTATAAACCCTTGTCCAAACTAAAAGGAATAATCCTCCACTGTAGGCTCATCAACAGACAGGTGCTCTCAGGACCTGTTCTAGAGAACAAAGGACATAGAGCACATTTAAAATAAAACAAAACACACACTTTATTCTCTTCCTCAAAAACTCAAATAGAGGCATACCAGTTTTTACTCTTAATTGACCTGTTCATTGACACTCAAATTAAAAGAAGCAGAGAAACGAAGAGAGAGAGAAAATGGTTTAGCTCTTGATGCATTAATCACCGCGAAAGAGCATCTTCCAAAATAACCTCAAGGTCTTCTACAGATTTGGGAAGAAAGGATGAACAGAGGAACAGTTCTCCCTTTCTAAAGGAAAGCGCAGGGAGGGCACACCCTAATATTAGTCAGCAGCTGGCATTTTGTTGGCAATTTGGAAGGCAGTCTGTAAGCTGTGCTGCAAAACCATTTACCTTGATGATGTCTCACCTTTAAAGTCACAGTTCTGGCCCCAAAGAGATCTAAGACAGCCAGCTAGTTGCAGTTACAGACCACACTAAGCTTTGCAATCCCCAAATACTAGTCTTTGTGAGACTACAGGCAAGCACTAAGCTTCCTCCCTATCTACCATTTAGGCAAATGGCATCTTAACTATAGGCTGTAAATAAGAGTGTTCATTTGAACACTGTAGTTTGCCTTCTCACAGACATAAGCAATAAAAAAAAAAATAAGCACTGAAATAAGAGGCCTCATTGGGGCAATATCTGCTGCCAATGCATCCTGGTCAAATCAAAGAGCCACTTTCCTAAGCCTCTCATTCAGGAGCATCCTCAGCCACAAACTCAATCACTGCAAGTGATCTAGTGTACCTGCCATAGCAAAGCATGGTCACCAGCTCTGAAAGAATATATTGATGGCACAAAAATTACAGGCCTACACCTAAGTATCACACATAATCTGATGGCAAATTAAAGACATTACTACACTTACTACATGGAGACATCTATAGCATAATTACTAGACAGATTTAAAAATTTATAGAAACAAGTCAAACATGTTTCCTGTTTAAAGTAAGGATAATGATACAAAAGAAATCTCACTCAACACAATTTCTTGATTTTTTTCCCCTTGCCTGTCATTCACCAAAGTAATCATATACAAAAATATAAATTACTGGTGATAAGAATTACAGAAAAACCACACAACATGAGGGGAACAAATGATGCTTTTTTAAAAAGAGGATGCTACATCAGTACTGCACAGACTTATTTTTCAGAAGTCCTTGCAAAATGCTGATTTTCTAAGCCTTTCACATGAAGCAGCTTCCTTGGTTAACCAATATATCTATGGCCTTATGTAGCCAGTGGAATTTCTAGACCATTTCAATGAGCAGGCTAAAGGGTGTTTTCAGTAATGGCAGCAATAGGTCTTTACACCTACAACAGTCACACCTCTTATTACATTAGCAACACCACGAAAGCTTAAAGAAAGCCGAGCTCCACGACAGAGCATGATGAAAGAATGTGCAGTGTGGAGTAACTCAGCTGACCTATCCTACCCAACCTCTTACTACATTAGCAACACCAGGAAAGCCTAAAGAAAGCCAGGCTCCACAAAATGCACAGTGTGCAGTAACTCAGCTGACCTATCCTACCCAACAAGTAGGAAGGAAAACACCTTCCACACCTAACACAAAGCAAAAGGCATTCCTTCCAAACACATGTGTTAAAACCAAAAACATTAAGATGCCAATAAAGTGGAAGTAGAACATAACGCTCTATTCTCAGCTACTTATGAAAAGTATTAAAATGGCATTTCATGTAGTGAGCAAAAGTATCCCTGTTCCATCCTGTGCCAGAAGGTTCTTGAGTTTTTTTAAACATTAAGATTGTCAAACTGTAGGAAGCTTCTTCAGTTGGATATTACTAAATGAAAGTTATAGTTTGGGGTTTAAATTGCTTCTCCACACATTCATACAAGCGGATTTAGACTTCTTAACTTGAGCAAAGCAGTCCCAACAGAGAAATCAATACTGCTTTCTTCAGAGGTTGACTTCCATGACTGCATAATGGCCAGTAATGACCATTAAATGGTGTTCCAACAGCTTTGTTGTCTCTCAGTTATATCAATTCAGTAATAACCAGAAGCTCATAAAGATGATCTGGGAGACAAATGGGACTACACGGGAAAAAGCTCATTATACCTATATGATATTTATACCAGTGACTATGATGCATAATAGAGGTACATTTTATAAAACAATATGTATTCAAACTTCTTAAGAGTTCTAGATCAAGAGCATCTCTCTTTCTACAAAGCTATCATCCAAGACACGCATATACAAAAATCTAATATGAAAACTGATTTAAACGATTTTTAAGCTGTCAATTTCTTCTTGCCTGCCTTAACTAGAAGGCTTTATATACCCATCAGCAAACTGATGGGTATAATATGTTTACAAACACAATGTTTAACGGATGCATTTGATTCCAACCAGTACTATCAAGCTGTAACTCTGCCTAACTTGGAGCACACACAAAAATTAACTGCTATAGCACTGCTATAGGTCCCAGAAGTCACTGAAACAGGAGAAAAATGTCAAAAGATCATTTTCTCTGTGGTTAAAATAGTTATATACTAACAATGTAATTCATATAATAATTCTTCAGGAGTCTGAAACCATGCCACTCAAAAGCTACTTCCAGGAACAGTGCCACCCCTGTTAAGTTGGAGGCAGAGAATTTGTTTTGTATAGAAGTTCCTGAAATACATTATTTCCTGCCCTTTTCTTCTCTCCCCCTGTTTATAAGCCATCTCTTCATATATGAGGGTCAGTTACCCATAAACACCCAGGATACATCTGGAGAGTGCAGAAGTGGTAATCAAGTTGTTCACTGAAATTATCAGTTTCCAAGACCATTTAAAAGCTTGCTAACATGCTCTATCTTATTCTAAGACAAGAAGGTGCTCAGGACTAGTCAGCATGGATTCATCAAGGGGAAATTGCACTTAGCCAGCCCGACAGCCTTCTGTGATGGATTAACTGTCTGGGAAGATGAGGGGAGAGTGATAGATGTTGCCTATCTGGACTTCAGCAAGACTTTTGACACCGTCCCTCACAGCGTCCTCCTGGGCAAGCTCCGGAAGTGTGGGTTAGATGGGTGCACGTTGAGGTGGGCTAACAACTGGCTGGATGGCAGAGCCCAGAGGGTAGTGATCAGCAGTGCAGAGTCCCGTTGGAGGCCTTTAGTTAGCGGTGTACCCCAGGGGTCAGTCCTCGGTCCAGTCCTGTTCAATTTAGTTATCAATGACATGGACAAAAGCACAGAGTGTTCCCCCAGTAAGTTCACTGATGATATGAAACTGGGAGGAGCAGCTGATAACCCAGAGGGCTGCACTACCATCCAGAGGGACCTGGACAGACTGGACAACTGGGCAGAGAGAAACCTCATGAAATTCAACAAGGCCAAGTGCACGGTCCTGCACCTGGGGAGAAACAACCCCAAACATCAGTACAGGCTGGAGACCGACCTGCTGGAGAGCAGCTCTGCTGAGAAGGACCTGGGCGTCCAGGTGGACGACAGGTTGACCATGAGGCAGCAGTGTGCCCTCGTGGCCAAGAAGGCCAGTGGGGTCCTGGGGTGCATTAAGAGGAGCATCTCCAGTAGGTCAAGGGAGGTGATCCTGCCCCTCTACTCAGCCCTGGTGAGGCCACATCTGGAGCACTGTGTCCATGTGCTCTAGGCGACCCTGCATGCGCAGGGAAGTTGGACTAGAGGATCTCTAGAGGTCCCTTCTAACCTTAACAATTCTATGAAAAGAATAGTTAAGAACATTAACTAGCAAAATTACTTAAAACAGATCTTAGAAGTGCTTGGATAAAACACAGATTACGAACTAATTCCATTCCTATTGGAGTATAAAACAGAATACTTTGCTATGCGAAAGTAGGGTGAAAATAAAGGAAAGTCAGAGCCAGAAGTCCAGATCCAAGAAGAAAGTGCTATACTAGAAAGTGCTATATTACTCTCCCTTTAAGTAAGGCTAAATAATACAAACATTTTTGGTTTGTGCAATAAGAAAATTTCTTTCAAGACTTTCCACACACATTTTCAGAAGAGATCTGTGTTTTTTGCAAACTTTTTGTGAGCACAGTTTTGATTCAAAATAAATTTCCATTTCCCCTCCTCCTCTCTGTTTTCAGTGAAACTGCAAGAAGAACATTTAGTACTCCTGCTTGCTGGCTGCTTTACAACAGCAGTGAACTGCTCCAAAAAAAATTAGTAATTGTCATGTTGTGGTAAAGGAAAGAACAGAAAGAAAGGGAAAAATATCAGTAGGAATTACTGACATTTTTAGCACCTAGAGTTGAGGAGATCACTGGAACAACTTAGACCACTATTTTTTCTCCAGTCAAAATTCATCATTGTTCTATGAATTTAGCCACTATATTATACTTCTGACTCAATCCAACTATGAATAATAATTGCCATTAGCCTTGTAGGATCAGCTGTTGGTTTCTGCACACTCTCACCAGTGGAAACCAGTACCACTAAAATGCTCACTACAACTCTGAGCAGGATGGTTAACTACTGTTTCCTCAGCTGTAGGTCAGCTGTCCCACAGGGAGGCCCACAAAGGCTGGGGAAGTCTCAAGACCCACACATTTTTCACCTGTAAAAGGGATAAATTTTAAACTGATTAACAAAATTAGTAAGCAATTTTGTCATTTAAACATGACTGCCATGCCCCACTCATTCAAGTGGTTTCCTGCGAGCAAGACTTTGGATTTTGGAGAGCCAAAGCTCAAGTGGAGCACCAAGGCGTGCAGCACACATGCAAACATGAGCAGACTGAAGCAGGGATAGCACTCACCCATCTCCTGCAGAGACAGCAGCACGCAAACAGATAGCTGGAGGAGCAGGTTTCCTCTACCTTTCCCAGGAGAAAGGTAAGCTTCACTGCAGCTTTAGGAAAACATTACTGCAGATTTCACTTTCTAGTCTCATAGCCATGCTTTCAGGGAGCATTAATCTCCTGAGACACTGACAACACCGTAGACCTTGTAGATAGCAAGATCACAGCCAGCTGGAGCTAGCAGCTCCAGTTGCAAATAAAGGACTTCGCTGCACAGTCCCTTACTCAGGAGGAAGCGAGCACACATGTGGGGGTGCCCACATCTGTACCAAAGCACTGCTGGGGAGCCTCCAGCCATTCTCTCTCGCAGGTCACTTAGCCAAGGAAGTGCCTCGTCTCACAGCTGAGCTAGGATGCACCCCCGTGCTACACCTCCACTGCCCCAAGGAAGCCAGCGCAGCAGCAACAAGCACAGCACCCCGGGTAAGGTACAGCATAGCTGCCCTCCCTCAAGCACAGAATCGTAACTAGAGATAGTCCCAAAGCACCAGGCTACAAGAAATAGTAAGGGACAGAGTTGACAACAAGGAATCACTCACTATCCACCTGTCAGCAGGAAACCTTCCCATTACAGAACAGCAACAAAAGCAGATAGTGACTCACAAGTTCCATCAAGTTTATTTCCCTGAAACAAGTGACTCTGACATGAAAACAGTAACTTATCTGAAAAATCTACTGGTAATTCTCAAAAAAACATTTACTTAAATATCTAGTACTACTTACACCATGAAATTCCAAAGCACAGAAATTTTCCATGATTCTGTAATAATGATAACAATTTAGGAGTCCAGACAGTTAGCTGTATCCTCCAATGAATTAGGCAACACCTGCCCATCCGGAAGCACAAGAGTAACCTCTGCAACTCCCTGCTAAACTCTGTAACAAGAGCAAAAGACAATCAGGGACTGGTTTTCAGCTAAAAAAAAAAAAAACAGCCCATTATTTTGTTTTACTTAATGGCAGCAATAGAGTCTTCATGATCAAGCCTCACCAATGCAACCCAGCCAATGCAACGTCTGCCAAGTTCTCAGCTCCTTACCAGAAGACCCCCTGAAAAAAGCATATATACATTTCTGCCTCACTAAAAACATACTATAAAATTAAAGAGCCGAGTGCTCTCAACCAATTATACATCTTGCTAGTTTTATAAACAACAGAAATAATAAAAAAATCTTTTTTTTTTTTTTTTTATGATACGCATTAAGAAACATTTTATTCTCACATATTCCTCTATCAGGCAGTGGAACACCACCAAATAACTGCAATGCAGTAACAAAACTCAAATGTTTGGCTTCCAAAAGTACCCCTACATACAATCATCCCATAGACATTCTGCAGACCCTTCAAAATCGCATAACAAGACAACAACTTCATAAGCTTTTATTAATTTACCTTTTTCATTTTCCAGTTTGCAACTATGAAAAAAGTTGCATCAACTTCCCTCCCTTCTCCAAATACTTAAGCACTTTAATAATGCCATTTCCACTTTGTTTTTGTTTTTAAGGCCTTAAAAATCATTTAAAAAAAACAATTACATAAAAATCATATTTAAGGTGCCAATAAAAACAGCAGTACTCTGTCATAGGAAGTACTCCAAGGACTCTAAATCTTTTGAATAAAAGAAGAAACCTCCAGTTATCTTTAACATAAGCCTATTCAGAAGTTCCCCTCTATTGCATGCCCACACTTTACAATAGATTTTAGCTAAAGATGACCCTCAGTGATCCCACTCTTTAAGGATTTTACATTTTCATAAAGAAATCTAATTTTAGGAAGAGCTGGTAGAATAGAAATGGCAGGAGACATGTTCAACTACTTTAAATTGCATAAAGCCACATTACAGGGTAATAAAATTGTTTATCATTTCTGTGTCATCTATTTAACTATCCCCAAATTCTTCCTCTGAAAGGAGCACAACCTCTCAGCAATGCTTGGCAAAATAAGAAATTTATCTTCTTATCTTCTTCAGTAGTTCCACTGCAAATCACATAGATCAAACAATCATTTCTCAAAGCACTTTAAGACAACTATTAAGTTTTCATGGGACAACAGGGGAAAAAGAGAAGCAAGACATCACCAAAACTTCATTCAGCAACATGAACTGAAGTTCACATTTCCCAGGTCCTTACATTGCTTTCCTGTCTCCAAGCTTAGTCCTGCAACCCCCAGTTCATTATTACACAAGGAGATAGGATATTTTTGAACAAACTGGGCTGTTTCCACTTTGTCCATATCTGACATAAAATGGGAAAACCTGATTTCTATAGAGGAAAATTATATAAATCTCACTTGAAGAGGTAAGAAATAGACCCACACCAGAAAATCAAGCACTGTCCTCCTACAAAGAGAGAGGGATGGTGTTGAATGGGGCATAGGATAGGACCACTTAGCCTAAAAATCACTTATTTAAAATATTACCTACGCCAAATAGCAAAGCCCGAAGCGTTTTTCCCTTCAAGAAGTGTTCAAAACTTCCAGAAGGGTGATTCTCCCACACACTCAGCATTTATCCAAGCACCTCCTAAGTCATCGTGCAGTCCCATGCACACGCTATGAACAACTCAGTTGCTTACTGGGCCTTGTAGAGCAGGCAGGGCCTTACCTAAAAACGCAGAGGTCTTCCAGCCCTTTCTTAATAACGCAAAGGGTATTTGAGAGAGTCATTCAAGAGGCGTTAGGCACACGAGAGCCCAGTGCGAGCCCAGGTGGAAGGCAGTCTCCCAGGCCTCCCAATTCACCTCAGCTGCGGGGAGCTGAGGTGCGCTGAGGCACCACAGGTGCTCAGGCAGCCCAAGGAGGCCCCGCAGCTCACCATGAACCGAGGGCTCGTTGCCAGCTCCCCCCGTATCAGAGCGGGGTGCTGGCAGAACCCCCGGTGCGATGGGTGGCCGCTCTGCACGGAGTGAGCAGCCAGGCAGGGTGGCACAGAGGGAGCAGACCCTGGGGACACCCCGCTCTGCCTCTTGCCGTTCGGGGGAAGGCAGCTCAGCTACCGGGCGGCATCTCGCTGTGCCCCAGCCCCGGCCTTTCCCCTACCCGTGCCCGATGGGGCAGACGAGAGGATGTTTCGCCCATGTGGCTGCGGCCGCGCAGCTCCCCTCGCCTCGCGCCGGCCGTTAGCCCCCCCGCGGCGGCCGTTAACCGCCCCCTCCCTCCCTCGCTCACTCCGTCGCCCCGCGCGGCGCCCCCCTGCCGCGCTGACCTTCTCGTGCGCGCGGCGGTAGCGCTGCAGGGCCTGCTGCGTGAGGTCCCGCACGCGCAGCCGCCCGTCCTTGCAGGGCACCACGATGCCCGTGCGCCCGAAGCACACGGTCACTTTCATGTCAGCGCG
>VWPW01024030.1:7658-18213 GCA_013389825.1 Crypturellus undulatus
GTCTCAAATCCTGGCAACTGGATTCTTTTAGAAGGTCTTTCCTCAAGTTTCTCATTGCAGGATTTATTGTACATTGAAAGATCATCTCAAAAGTTATTATTGATACACACTCTGGGCAATCACATATGTGGCTCTGAGTGGCAGAGCACTGAGGTCTCTGAAAAAGCACTCCAGTCATAGACACGTATTCACAGCTTTCTGGAGAGCCAGCATATATAGTTAATATATAAGAGTGAAATGGAAAAGAAAATCTATTACTGCACACACCAAACCTGGGGCTCTAAATTAACTTACAGAATCAGGAAAGTGGCTTTGCACTTCAATGTGCAGATATTAAAAAAACAGTGTAAGGTTAGGTTCTAAGGTTAGAAAGGAAATAAACATAAAATAGATTTCTCTAAGTCACTATATAAACCTGCTATGCATTAAGTCTTGTATAATGTGTTCATCTTCATCTCAAAAAATACAAGATAGTCAAGTTTCCTGGAACACCTGACACAAGCCAGAAGAAACCTGCACTTCCCACTGGCTCTAGGAAAAGCAGCCAACAAGTTCACCTGTACTACCTAAAGGACTAAACACTAAATCAAATGATTTGTCTATATTATTCTGCAACTTATTGTCAGATATCAGGGAAAACTTTCTCCATTTGCCTTCTGCTACCACAGCAAAAGTTTTCTTACCTTGACTCTCACGCTCTTCCATTTCAGCTTCATCATCAGTTGTGACTTCTTCAGTATCCACTATTTCTCCTGTGACAGCCCTGTCTTCCAGCACGTCTGCTTGTTCAGCAGTTTTTTTAAATGATTTTGTCCCAGATTTTTCTAAATATTGAGAGGAAAAAGCATGAGAATGCCTGTTCAGACTTCCAATTCCAACACTTCTAGCAATCTGAGGTTTTATATTTCCAAAACAGAAAAAAACAGATCACCATAATAGGTGATTCAAATACACCAGCCCCAGAATGCAGAGAGAGTTAATAAAGCTCTCTCCCAACACTGACTTCAATAATGCAGCTTGTTCTCACCAGCTTTGGAAGAGTCTAGGTCTAGCAGTCCTTCTGCTTCTTCTAAAGTGATCACTTCTATCTCGACTCCAGCTTCCTTATTTATCTGTGATTCTCTTTTTTCTGTCCACTCCTCCTCCAACTGTTGTGAATCTCTGGCATTTTCAGGTTCTCCTGGAGCTAAAACAGGAAATTCTATCAATCTCACCTCCAAAAGCCTCACCAACTACCAGCACACAATTTAACAACCTTTGAAACTTAATCAGAAGTAAATTCAGTAATAACCAAAAGCTATAAATAAGCAAAGTATATCCAGGCCCCTTCCAAAAAATTATGCCTAAAATTACACAACTTCTCCTTCCATTTGCTCTAGAACCATGTATTTAGTGTTCATGTCAACTTTCTAGGAAGGAAAGAAATGTATTTATTGCTAGTCGGAGCTCTTCAAAATTTAACATTTATACATCTGTTCTCACTTTGAATGATTGTGTGGAAGATCAATATATTTTTTCTTTAAACCTAGTAATATCTAGAATCTGTGCTTAGATTCTCCTTCCCTTCTCCAACTCACAGGTATAGAGGACCAAGCACCTCTTCAGTTGTTCCAAACAAAGACTTTTGGAAGGGAACATTAATACTGCATAGAGGACAGCCCTTAGCAGGGTTATTATCCATCCCAGACAAACCTCTAGCAGGCAAGATGAGAAGAAACAAATGGATACAGGAATGGCATGTTCCCTACCTACTAAAAACAATCGTCCACCTGCCTGTTATGACACGGCTTAATTCCAGCTGTACCCCACTAAGTGGAAACTTGACCAAGAACACAGCAAAATCAGTGAAAATAATCTCAACTAACCATAACACTGTCCCTAATACATGGACTCCCTGCACAAATGTAAATAAAAATCTAAACCTAAAGTTAATCAAAATGCTAGCTGACTTTGTGGGCAAAGATAAAAGCTGGACTCAAAGGCTACCTAAAATAAAAACACGAGTGAGTTCTCCCACACTGCTGGATCGCTGCTAGGCATTCATGCCTCTAGTTTTTAGAGACTTCATCAAGTCTTCCCAGTGTTTTTGCCTCCTGTATAACGTGCCGGCTTTTAAGAGTCATTTGCTCCTCTCTATTTCCAGCACTGGGAGAAGTGTGAATGATTTGTTTCAATTTGTTTTCTGAATCATCTTCTCTATGCTGTTCAAGAGGGGTTTTTTTTTGTTTCTTACTAAACTTCTTACATTTCACTCTTGCATCAATAGTCTCTTTTCCAGGCAGAGGAGTCATTTTCTGTAATCATTCACAGAATCACAGAACGATTGAGGTTGGCAGGGACCTCTAGAGACCATCTAGTCCAGCCCCCTGCTCCAGCAGGGACACCCAGAGCACACGGCACAGGGTGGCATCCAAGTGGGTTTGGAAGATCTCACTGAGCAGCCACTGTACAGGAACTGCTCCACATACTCAATCATCATTCCTGGTAGTCATTTTTGCTGCACTTTCTCTAGTTTAACAGAACCTATTTTCTATTCTAAGCCTATAGGTTTCTATTCTAAGCCTATAGGTTTAACAGAACCTATTTTCAGATGGAGAGATTAGAACTGCACGTAGTATTCAGAGCAAGAAAATGATTTCTGCAGTAGTACAGTGATGTCTGCTGCTTGGCCATCTCTCCCTTTCATCATCATTTTTATATGCTATTTGCTTTTTTGGCTATCCCCAAATTTTGAACTGATGTCCACAAAACTTTAACAATTCTGTGGACATTCTCCTCAGTCTTAAGAGGTATTTCTCATTTACACTTCAGGGAGGTCTCATGACAAGAATACCTCTCCTTATTTTATTCTTTAATTATTTGTCTGTATGGCCCTTCTGACAACGGTCATAAATAAAAAAACAGAATGAAAAATAAGTATTAGCTGTCTGTACTTCAATCAAAATACTGCATTTCTTCCACAAAGCTATTCATTAGGCCAGATCTTGTCCTGGCAAGTTGACATGTCACTGAGCAAAAAATGCTAGGGTTATTGTGCCTTGGTGCCCAGTCTATACAGGATGAAGAACATGCTGTCATGTACCTAGCAAGCACAAGGTGTTATAGGCAGATGGACACAAAGGAGATACAGCAAAGGAAAATTGAAAAAGATGGGAATTACAAAGCATTGGAACAGTCTGACCAGGGAGGTGCCTACTTCTATGAAAACTATTTTTAAGGTGCCAAAGATAGCCAAGAGAGTAGGCATGACATATATGAAATGTAAACAGGATAACAGTCTACACTAGTAACCTCCTTAGGCTCCTTCTAACCCTGTCTACAACTCCTACACAATGTGTGCCATAATATTTGATCACATCATATTGGTCACAGTGTGTGACCAATCGCAGATGCTTTCTTCTGCCCACAAGCCCTAACCCACAGTACTCACTTCCAGACACCCTTTCCTCTGGTACAGAAATCGTCTCCACGAGGTCACTCCGGTGGGAATGACCTTGATAACGACCTCTCTGGCTCACAGGTGGTTTTGAGGACACAGGGGTTATTCTGCCAACGTGATCATGATCAAGTATTAGATTTTTCTCAGAATATTGTTGGGTCCTTCCCTCATCTGCAGCCCCATTGGATTCCAGGTCCACTAGCTTCGCTTCCTCGGAAACTGCATCAATTGTCTTGCTGCTTTGTGGTGACATTTTTGAATCTTGAAGCTGTGGTTCAACAGCAGAAGGTCTGTGTAGGTTTTCTTCACCAGCCTGAACAAAGAGCTCTGTGTTACTCATCACAATTTCTGTGTCGCTCGTCAGCATTGTTCTTCTATTCATAGATGCTGTTGAAGAGTCCACAAGGTAGTTCTGGGCTGTTCAGGTTTTAAAATAAATTCAACGTGAAAATTGCTCAAGGCCATGGGTAAACAGTTATTACTATGATTTACATAATGTGAAATTTAAGTCATTGATTCATATTTAATCCCTCCTCTGCAGACCAGTAACAGCCTCTGCAGATCCTCTGTAACAGCCTCTAACTTTCTAAATAAGAAGAGAGTTTTTCAAACTCTCTTCTTATTTAGGATCTATCCATATTTAGGATCATGATCCCAAACAGGATACAATGCTTATTTGCAAATTACCAAGATGAATAGAGCACACATTAATGCACATTATCATTTTAAAGCAAGTACAAATGTAAAGCTTCATTTCTAATTTTGCCTCCCGAATTATATTAATTTTTATGAACATGTTGATAACCTGTTAATTCTAAAATACAAACCACATTTCAGCAACTGCTTCTAAGACATGATCTTCTATAATACTCTCCCTCCCAAGTCATAAGTAACAACGTAAGAGAAACCTTTGTTCTGTTCCACTCCACCTTCAAAAGCTTCCACATCAATAGCTTTGCGCTTTTTTGGCCTCCGGAGTAAGCCTCTCTTTTCCACAGTGTCTGGTTGGATCAAGGAGCCAAGAGACATGCGAAGAGACCTGTAAAAAATAGAAGAGGAGGATGGAAGATGTACATCTCCAAAAGAAATCTCCCCTTTTACTCTCAGGCTGCACATGGTGCCACGAAGAGTACCCAAGTCGTAGCTTTTCCGCAAGAATTTGATGAAACTTATGGGCAGTTTATCTTAAACAATTCTTTTAACTTCCTTGTGTCAGCCAACATCAGATGTATCACATAAATGGGGAATCAAATCATTTTTGCATTCTCCTATCCAAAAAGGACTGCAAAAGTATATTTGGCAAAAGGCTTAGGAATCTTAAAGGCTTTAAATAATGAAAGAAAGAAAACAGAATGTTTAGTAGAGACTATAATGAAGAGGATGTCCTCTAGATGGGGGTAGAGCAGGAGAAGGCCTTAAGGGCAAGTCTAAGAAAATGCTTAGTATGGACATATCGTCAGTTTTCACAGCAAATTACAGCTGCAAAAGACTATAATACTTTTAGGATAGGGACAACATGCAATGAACTGGGACTAGCCATGCTCAGCCATCTCTTGTCCCTCTCAATTGGTAGCCCAGTCAAAAAGGGTATTCAGAAGGATTAAAAGATAGGAAGAACATTATGCAGCCTTATAAATCAGCCCGCACAGAACCACAAGCAAAGTCTGAAGTGAAAAAGGAGGTGAAAATTGATAACTAAGGCCAAGATCACTAGCAAAATTCAAGGACAACATACAGAAGGAAGTTCTTCACTTGTTAAAAAGCATTTTAAGCCCACAAAAGCTGGACTAATTAATGCACTGATTTGAGCAATCTGATGAGTCAACTAGCAAGTAAAGATAATATTTTAAATTATGTTGTGCAACGATTTATTGTTGGGACTATGAACACTGGAAGAATAAAGAAGTGAAATGAGGCAAGGTGACATCTTTTCAGACAGAGAGGAGCAATAGTAGCAATACAAGATGGACCAATCTAGACATGCAATGCAAAGGAGGAAAAAAAAGCATCAATCAATCATGCTTCTCAGTTATAGAGATGATGAACCAAAACAGACACCAGTTAAAACAGCCAGAAGGGAAACCATTTTGGGTTAAGCTCACCTGGCCAATGAACTGCTGTCCAACGCTGACTGAGCTAAAGAAAAAGTTGGTGACACATTAGCCAATAAATTACTCTCTACACAATGATCTACAGAAATAATCCAATAGAATTTCTATTTTTTAGAATGAGTTATGCCACAATCCCCAAAAGTTACATTTTGGAGTGGACCTACATTTAGGTCCACTTTGTGATATTTAGTTTGCATTCCAGAACCGTTTGTTAGAATTCTATTCTAATACTTTTTGTGAGGCAAATAAAATAGTAATTTCAAAGGCAATTTAATACGGAAAATGTTCTCATGCTCAACAGTATTAATCTCACCATGTTATTATCAAGATGCTAGGTCTTCATCACCACAATCTTTCGTTAAATCTCTACTAAAGATTTTTTTTTTTAATATTACAATGTATTATTTTTCTAAAAATTACGAAGCTCCTTTTCCTCAAATAATAAATGTAACAAAATGCAGGCAAATTGTTCTATCTTTAAGTTTCTGGAACTGAGTGTAATACTGGGCCTGCTGTTTCTATTCTAATTAGGGAAACTTTAACTTGGGATCATCAAGGTGGAAAAATACTCCTGAAGACACATAAAACCAGGGTAGAGTCTGTAGCCTGGCTCAAATGATGGGAGGGGCTTTTACGTTCTCTGCTATCCTCCTTGCCCAAGGTTCTTTAGCCCAGCTGAGACATTACCAAGAACTAAACTGTGGCAGACAAAAAGAATCAATTAACAACAAATGCAGTGCTGAGCAAAATAAGCCTTGACGATGGTCTTACTTTGATTCTGAGGAAGTCGCTTGTCTGCTGCTCTCTCAAATTCAGAAATGCTAAACTTCTTTTTCTTCTTTGTCGTACGGAATTTAATCACAGATGTATTCTCGGGTACAAAGTCTGGGAGCTGCATTTCCACCCTACAAGCATAAACCAAGCTTTTAGCAAAGGACAAAATTATCACTCCAGATATCCAAAAAAGATTCCTGTAATATTGCTGAAAAGCAAGTGGAAATTACTGTCCTTGCAGGAGAAATACAGAATCAGGCAGTAATTTGCTCAGTAAATGCAGGAACATGTCAGAACGGAAACTCGACTGTATATTTGAAACAACAGGCCTGTGACACTTCAGCCTGTCTTGAAATTTTAGACTTTCAAGAAGCTCCCTAACTCTTCTCATAACAGCACACTGCACTACATTTATTAAACCTTACTGCATATATGAAAAAGCCATCATCATGAAACAACACCAAGTATTACAAAGCACACTGGCACACAAAATACACACAGAATAACAGAGTCAAGCACTGGATCAAGAACAGAAAATAAATTTCAGTGGTCTTTCTTTTCAATAGGGAGGCTCAAGAGTCACCTCATATGAAGTCTAATTCAGTTTGCAAATTGCTGCCCAGCTCCTCATTTCCCCACTCTGTGTCCTGCAGGACTGGAGGAAGGAATTCAGCCCATAGCAAGATGATCACATTTGTTCCTTTAGAAGATGGACGATTCTGTACCTTTTGCTGCAATACAGGTGCCTTCAACAAAGCAAGAACTTCAAAGGTGCAATACAGGTGCCTTCAAAAAAGCAAGAACTTCAAAGTGTTGAAGTTTTGAATCTTTTTCCCTTAAAAAAGAATATATTCTCTACCAGTCAGAAGTGTAATTGAATTTCACTATTTGTTATTAACATAATTTAACGATTAGAATTAAGTGGTTTGTAATGAGAAACAAATGTCAAGTAGTGAGAAAAAAAAAAAAAAAAAGATTGCTTGTTCTTTGCATCTATTCTGGAATATCATATTACAGATAGGGAAAACAATGCATTCGTAAGTTCAGGGAAGTTCATGCTAAGTCAAGGAATGCTATGAAGAAAGGTGCTGTTTGCTTGTTTTAAATGGCTATAGACAGATTTTCTCTTAACTTCAAAAAGGAGCTAACATATATAAAAACTTCCAAAGAACCAACTGCCTGATCTCTTTGGTTAAAAGGCTGACAAGCAGCACATTCAAAGACTTTTAGGAACTATACTGGCAAAATCAGAAAAAGTTGAAATAATATTGCTCCTATTTAAAACTGCTCCTATTTAAAATTATCACTGAAAACCCTCAGACTTTTCTCCTTTATTAAACAAGGAGAAACTTACAAGTCAATTTAATATTTTGCATGACCTGTTTAAAATTGCTTATTGTCAATGCAAAATGTTTATATCTTACGACAAAACAGAAAGTAAATTGCATGGTTTAAAAGTCTACTCTATTTTGCAGTGAGCAAAAATGCAGATAAACGCTCTGATGAAACTGCCTGGAGCAAGTTCAGACCTATCATCACTATGAGCAATAACACTACCTCATAACTAAGTCAGCAGAAGGACAGATGCCACATTTCAGCTGCTCCATTTCAGTCCAGGCTATTAACTTATTTACAGAAGCTAAATGTAAATAAAAGCAGCTGACCATCAGGCACACCTCATCTCCAACCCACTCCACAAAAAAGCAAGAAACATGACAAATCAGGACCCTCAGCCTGCAGCCTTAGAGAAGCCCAGAAACTATTATTTTAGATTCTGTCATACAAAAAAAAAAAAAGGAGGCTTCCATTAGTAAGCTTAAACTTATTGTATCCAGTGCTTCCCCTGAAAAAAAAAATCTGCAAATGGAAGAAGGGACTAAGCACAAAACTTAGCATGTCTTAAAACTTAACATACAAAATAAATACTTTTAAACCCGGAGAAATGTTTCTGAAAATCCTGCATAACAGAATGCAGTTTTGATTATTTAAACAAAAGTATCAAAGTGTTGCTTTGCTATCTCATCAGTGTCACAGGAACTGTATCTACACGTGGTAGATAAACACTTACGTGCTGGAAGTCCTCTTAGAAGGTGGTTCTAATTGAGACTCTTCTGTTTCTTCATGTTTAGATATCCGAAGAGCTAGAGGTGAAACTTTTGGTTCTGCCAACAAACCAAAATATTTCATTTTCACAATTCAATCTATCAGGAATGTTCAAACGTAACAAAGTACAAATGTAACAAATACACACTGATTTCCTTAGATTGCATTTATTAATGGATGAAAATAGAGAGATGGTGAAAACAGGTTGGCATCTGCTTCTATAAAAATTGGCACATATAAGGCATTCCACATAATGCAGTGGAGGTGCTTTTTCCACACGATAAGAAAAATTGAGTGAAGAGAGTTTTCAAAAATATGTTTTCATCAGTGGAAGACCTGATCTTTGAAAGAGCTGTCTCATATGACCTCATTCAGCTGTCACTGCAATCATCTCTCCTCTTTTATATAATTGGACATAAAATCATCTGAATTTCTGCTCTGCACAACAGGCTAAAAACGCCAAGTTACAAATGCAAATCCTCTCTTCTCAAGTTTATTCAAGTATTTTACTTATTCTCTATTTTCCTGAAAAAAAAAGATGCTCTACTTACGGGTCTGGATGATCTTTTTGAGCATAAACCGTGGAGTGCCATTATCAAGATCAGGCAAAATAGGTGGTCTTTGCTTCAGCAAGATGCTTCTAGTAACATTATTTTCCTTTTTTAATTCAGATGTCATCTAAAGAAAGAAATTGAAAACATGCAATTCAAAACATCATCTTCATAATTAAAAATGAATCTTTGGATTTAAAAAAAAAAAATAAAAAATCTACCATCTAACAGAAACAATATTTTTCAAAGTCCTCGGAAGAAATATTTGCTTTCTAAGAATGCTATCAGTTCAATTTTGGATGGAATACAATTTATTATAGTATACCATCAAGACAGGTTTTGATGAATAGCTCTGAATATGGACAAATGCCTGAGATTCACAAGCACAGTGTCCCTTTCTGTTCTACAACCCTGCCCTAAATAAAAATCAAAAAGGAGAAATAAAGGAAATATACCCAAGGCTGTAACTGTCCTGTCACACAGCTGAGCTGAGCATTCTACAGGTTGAGTAAAAATGAAACTGGGGAACTACAGACTGAGCAGTCTCACCTGACTCCCTGGAAAGGTGATGGACCAACCAATTCTGGACACTGGTTCCATGCCCAAAAAAGCATGTTGTCAACTAGGAGCAGTCAGCGTGGATTAACAAAGCAGAATTCACGCTTACCCCTCCTGATAGCAATCTACAGTGAGACAACTGGCTTGGTGGATGAGGAGAGAACAGCGGACGTTGCTTATTCCAACTTCATTAAGGCTTTCAACAGTCTGCGAGAACACCCTCATAGAGAAGCTGATCAAGTGGGGTCTAGATGAGCAGGGTGGTGGACTGAAAAACTGAGAGGGTTGTGCTGAGAGGGTTGTGATCCATGGTACAAAGTGCAGTCAGAGGGCAGCAGCAAGCAGCCTGCCACAGGGCTCTACAATAAGATTGCTTAGTCCAGGAAAAAAAAGGGGAAGGTTTGGGGCAATTTTATCAGTGTGTATAAACAACTGAAGGGAATGTGTAAATAAAACTGGGCAGACTTGCCCCAGTGGCACTCAGTGATAGGATGAGAGACAACTGGCATAAAGCAAAACACAGGAAGCTCCTGCAGAATCTAAAGAACAAAAAAAATCTTCTTTATTACAAGGCTGGCTGAATACTGGGAAGGGTTGCCCAGCAAGGCTGTGGAGTCCCTGTCCTTGGAGATAACCAAGCTGCCTGGACAGTGTCCTGGACAACCTGCTGTGGTTGACCCTGCTTGGGCAATGGGGTTGGACTAGTACACGATCTCCAAAACCTCCTCCAAACCCAATCTCCCTGCCGTCTTGTGAAATTCGGGAGCACCCGGAACACTTGACAGGTTTCAAGACGAAGAAGTGCGAAGAAGATTCCTTCTGCTCTCCAGGTCCTGCTCCGAGGAGCTCGTTTTTCCCTCACACCGGGCACAGACAAGCCCGGCGCAGCTCGGCCAGGCCGGCGCCACAACCGCGGCGGCACGGCCAGCCCCAGGGCCAGGCTCCCGCCGCTCCCCCATGCCCTCCGCACGGTACCTTGCCGGCGCCGCGCAGGCTCCTCCGCGCGCCGCGGCTCGCCC